>MKEJ01024860.1:0-19339 GCA_001753735.1 Embelia ribes | reverse complement strand
GTTTTGCTTTCTTTATCCCTTTTATCCTTCGCACATTAGTTAATATCGTTGCATAAACTTTTGTAGTGATAATTTTAAATTAAAAAGCATTTAATTTTATCTTCAAACACATTTCATCCCCTATTGTGTTTGCCTAAGGGACAACACATCATAATATCCAATTGAAATCATTTTAAGAAACTAAAATGGACTGAAATTTTAAAACACGATAAATTGAATGGCTACACACTTTAAAAAATAGAAATGCATTGAAAATTCAATATACAATAAATTTAATGACTGCACTTATTATATATTGGACAATTAATATTTTGTATCTTTTTTTTAATGTTATAGTTTCCACTCCATTATTTAAGGTTGCACATATTTCACCAAGTTTGGAGTGTCAATTGACATAATATTACGCGAAGACTCTACTTTTAACTTATTGTATATGACATTTCATTGGACTTTTTGCTAGATATATTAAAGCATTCACATCAATTTAGGTAATTTTATTAGTTTAAATAGCTAAAAAATATCACTTTTTTTATTTTACCTATTCACTTTTCAGCTATCCGATGCATCAAATTTACTATTTTACCAAATGATTATAATTTAAATTATATTTTAAAATTTTTTACTTAATATTTTTATTAATATAGAAATATTTAGAACTAATATTAATAACAAAAAATTATCTTTTTGATAACCAAATATTTTTGTTTATAGTTTTATATGTCAATATAGATCAATTATTGAAGCATATTTTGTAAGTTTTAATATGGTGTATAACATATAAAAAAATCTTAGATAAAATTTAAATTATTTAAAAATAATAAAGGAAAGAGAAAAAAAAATTAATGGGAAGAGGTAGAAGAAAGAAAGAGCCAAGGTCTGAGAAGAGAAAAAATATTTTAGGCATCCCACAGTGAATGATTATTTTTATCTAAATACTATAGTAATTATTAAAGTTGGTAAGTTTTTATCTAATCTAATATATGTATGTATTTTGCATTTTTTATAATTTTGCTTACTAAAATGACTAAAAATAGCCATTTAGCCAATAGGATGCTAATGCTATTAAGTAACTGTTGGGAATGGTTCCGATATAATTTCTTGTACCACAGTAATGACATTATAGCTTAATCTTAAGCAACAATAATAATAAGCAATAAAAAACGTATTAATTTTTGTCCAAAAAAAGAAACCCATAATTTTTTTTTGCCCAATTTTTAAAAATAATATAAAATGGTTTTCTGCCCACAGATGAGTAATCTCCTTCCATTTGCTCTCTCTCTCTCTCTCTCTAATTTCTGAAATCACTCAATCGAAAACCCTAGCAAATTCGCAGTCCAAAACCCTTCTTCGATCTAAATAATTCAATTGCTTCACTCGATCACTTTATTTGGTCGATTCTTTGCTAGGGATCGATTGAATTTTGCCACCTTTATCTGAATCGGGCAATGGTGTTAGTCGATTGAATCAACAATGAAGTTGAAGAGGAGGAGGGCTGTGGAAGTGGTGAGTGAGCTGTATCTATTGTTTATTCTGTATTCGTTTTTTATTTCAGTGTAAGTAAATTAGGGTTTTTTTTATTGCCTTAATTTGAGTGAGCTGTATCTAATGTTTGTTCTGTAATTGATTTCTATTTCAGTGTAATTTGGGGTTTTTTTAATTGCCTTGGTTTGATCTAAGATTGATTGAACCAAAATTTTAATTTTTTTGGTCTGTTTTTCTAGTTTGATGATTTTTTCAGCGATACAAAATGGTCGCTATCCTAAATTTTAGAGATTAAATTCAATAAAGCCAGTGTAGCCAATACTATTCAATCCTTTAAAATATGGGGGTTTGTTACTGTGCTCCCCTTGAACTGGAGGACTACTCTGGCGTGTACATTCTTTATATTAAGACTCTTGTTTAGAGTTTGAGGTATGTGGGTTAACATTTTGGGGTTGGAAATGGGGAAGATGGGAGACCTTGGCAGCATGATTAAATAAGGTTTTTGGGTTTACTCAGGGCTTGTTTGGTTGCGGCTTTTAAGGCTTTAAGCCCAAGCTTCTCTGCTCTTTTGCTTAAATTTGATATGCATTTGGTTGAGCAGAGGTTTTTTGCCATTTTGGCCTAAAAAAGCTAGATGCTTTAAGCTGAACACATTCATCTTTTTCCCAGGCTGAAAGAAGCAAGCTTTTTTGCTTAAAACCTGCAACCTAACAAATCTTTGATTTGCATCGGGTATTTGAGTATTTAAGCAATTTGGTTGCATTGATCTAAAATTAATTGCCCTTGAAGTTTTTATTTTTTTGATTAGTTATGTCTGTGTTTACTTCTTTCAGAGTTTGACGAGTTAATTAATTAATTTATTATGATTAATCAGGTTTAATTGAGTGCCTTAATTGTGTTGGGCACTCGAGTGTTGAAGTAATTTGGTTGTATTGATAAGAAATTGATTGACCCCCAGATTTTTTTTAAATTTTTTTTTCGGAAACGGCTTCTGCAGTGCATCAATTTGCACTGTATGATTTATTAATTTTTTTTCAACTATCTTTGTTTTCCTTGGACACCTGAGCATTGAAGTAATGAGTTACCGATGCCTTTGATCTGAACTAAGATCAAAGGACCCATAAAGTTCTTTTCTATTTGAACTAATTTTCCAATGTCTGCATCTTTTTACAATTAGATGAATTTTTAAATTTTCTTTATTTCTTCTTTTTATTTTTTTGGAAGTGGTCGATTAACTGGAGTTATTTTTTTATTGTCTTAATTTGTGTTGGATATCGAGCATTGAATTATTGCGTTTCTGTTGATCTGAAAGCAACTAATTTTTAAACCTTTTTTTTTCTTTAACTAAATCTTTTTGCCAAGTTTGTCTCTTTCTCAAATTAGTTTTTTTCTTTTATGCTTGTGGTTGTTTTTGAGATAGTGTATTGATTGAATATTAATGCTTACGCTTTGAATTGATTGTTTGTTTAGTTTTGGGAATTAATTTTTCTAATTGCTATTTTGTAATGCTTGATTTAGGTGACGGTGTGCAACATGGGATTAAGTAGTGTGATTTTATTTAAGATATGCCAATTTCTTATTCATTATTAAGCTGCTTGTTTCACTATATGGATTATTTTTTTCTTTGTTATTGAGAACTGGAGAAGTGATTTCTAAATATAGCACTCTAAATTAATCTCCTGCAAGTAAATGTTGGTTTCCAGTTGTTACCTTCACATCTTGTTTGTTGAATCACAATAGGATGGCTAAAATCCTTTTCCTTGTAGTCTTAATTTCGTAATCGTGGAGATTGTGCTCAATAAACCCCCAGAAGAAGCTCCACTACAGTTACAAATGGTATCAAAATTTTGTTTATTTATTTTTGAGAAGCAGGGAACCAAGTGATCATTGACATCTATGTCTCCTGGATGTGGATGCATTTTCAATGCAGTTTTTGCATTGTGGCCTAAACTCTTTCATGAAGTCAGCTGTCTGGTTACATCTGTGAACATCATCGTGTATCTTGTGCAGGAAAATGGCCATCTCCATGCTTAAGCCAAAAGAATAGGAGAAGTAGAATGGCTAATGCACCGTGTTCACAATATTTTTTTCTTGGACCATAAGCAATCACTACCAACCATTGAGTGAAAATTGATTTTTGTGTAGGGAAGAATAAGAAGGAAAGAGAGAAGAGAAAGGGGAAGAGGGGGTGGGGGGGAATGGATGGATATTGCACGGCCTTTCATTTCATGTTGCATTACTTGCTAATCTGAGAAGTAAGGGCATTAGTGTGAAGGATTAGATGGCCAATTAATGATCCAAACTCGCTTCTTTCTCTCTCCCTATATATATATATATATGCGCGTGTGTATGGGCCTTAAAGACACCACAAGAAGGGTCTCAAGTGATGGCCTTGATTAGATGCTTACAAATTTGGATATATATAAGAGCACACTGATCCTTCCTTCGATTGGAATGCTTAACAGAGATTAATATTAAGTGATTTTGGAAAGTGTTTTAGAAAACAAGAGGGGCAATGGCGAGGCTGCTTCTTCAAAATGCCTCTTTACTTAGGCGCTCTCTCTTTGCTCCTCCTCAGGTATCATCACTATCATTTTCTATGTGCACTATAAATTAGTTATAAAGCTTAGCTTTTGTTTAGTCACATTTACCGTTGCTTCTAAATGAGCACCTATTCTAAATTTTAGAGATTCAACTCATGGGAACATTATAATGTGTGTAGCTTTTTAAAGTGGGTATGAGTTACAAAAGCTTATATTATGTCTTTGTGTGCAGGGCGGACCCAGGGCTATAAGTATAAATTTATGACTGATGCCGAAATAGTTTAAAAATTATGCTGAAAAATTTACCCTAAAATTATATATAAAAAAAAAAAAATTACAAAAAAATGGCTTAGCAAACTCATAGGTTCATCCCTACTTACGTGTGCACGTGATACTTACGCCCATTGTTCGGGACTCCCCAACTCTCAATTCCCTAAAAAATAGGGGGCCTTGCCGTTGAGAACCCTAAACTAGAGGCTGTCATTCGTCCCCAGTACTATTTTTGAGTTTATGGATTCTTCTGTGGGCATTCCCATATCTGAGCTTCTGATTTAAATTTTAAGATATAGAGATCAAATTTAGGGGGCTAAAATAGCTAAAAGGGTGTTTTAGGTTGAAGTTTTTCTAGCTTTTCTTTATAAATGTAATTGCTTGTGATTTAATTTTGACAAGAGGGATGTGTTTGGTTGTGTACTTTGTATTCATAACTTACCTTTAAAAGTAATTGTTTTTCTTTTGGGTCCACAGTTTTGTAGGAAAGGATTATTAGCAACATCTTCTGGCGTATGTAATTTTGCCACAAAAGGTATTTCAAGATTTAAAAGTGTTTTCTTTTCCAATTAGTTAGATTTTCTTGCTTGCTCAACTATCTCCCGTTTCTATTCAATTAACATGTTCACATCTATAATTTCTCTATATTCTGCCATGTTGACGCTTAGGAAATCCCTGTAGTTTTCTATGATGATGTCTCTTTTGTTGGTATTCGCTGTGTTTGTTACTTTTAAGTATTAATAATAATTAATGAGGCTGAACATTATGGCGGAACTGTAATCGCAGCTAGTTCGCTCGTGCTACTTTTTACTATTTCCTTATGCTAATTATGTTGCATCATGTAACAAAGGGTCCTTAAAGATATAAATTTGTTGCATTTAATTTTTGTATCTTTCGGTTCATAAAGTCCCTCAGGACGAGCAGCATATGTTAATCTTGATTTTGGTTGTGTACAACATCTGATCATCATTTGCTAAGGACTAGTGTGTCTTGAATTTTCCCTATGAAGGAAGAAAGAAATCAAAATCAGATGGAAGCGATTCCAATGAAGAGAATTTGTCCAAAAGGGAGATCGCTTTACAACAAGCATTGGACCAGATCACAACCTCATTCGGAAAAGGGTCTATAATGCGGTTGGACCGTTCGGTCACTCATAAACAAGTTCCTGTGGTCTCTACGGGATCGTTTGCATTGGATATAGCTTTGGGCGTTGGTGGACTACCAAAGGTATCTTTCAGCCATTAGAGTATTTATGGTATTTTTGTTATGTTTTCAGAATTTTCAGTTTGTGTTCTCATTCATGTGTTAGCTGATTTTGCACCGAAAACATTATAACTTATAAAAACCCCATTCTTTTCTTTTTATTGTCATTTCAAAATAAAAACATTCTGGATCCAGCAAAGACAATGTTCCATAGGTTTCCGAAATTGTGTTGTTTTCCGAATTAAGAAGATGAATTTCCTTTGATAGGTTCATGCATGGATTTTTGCTGTGCGCCCAGTGTCTCTGTGTCGTATTATATATCACAGCATAAGAAGTCGGGAAGTAAATAAATTTCTTCTAATTTTTTCAGGGACGGGTTGTCGAGATATACGGTCCAGAAGCTTCTGGAAAAACTACCCTTGCTTTGCACGTGATTGCTGAAGCACAGAAGCAAGGAGGTAACTATAAGAAGTTCCTTTACAGAATTTTCTTTTATTCTCATTCTTTTCCCTGGTGGATGTTGTGGGGTAAGTCACACTATAACAGTGGTCAGCTAGGCTTTTAGTATCTCTGGAGTTTTATTTGTAGTTAAATGGATGTTTAATCATTCTGTGTTCAATAAATGATTTGTTTGATAGTTCCTTCCCTCCATTTCTGCATTGCATCCCTTATGCATGTTTCTCCATGTATCTAACTCTTTGAGCCGTAAAATTGGTCGTCTTGGTGAACCAACTGTGTTTAAAAGATAGACAAAAAGAAAATGAAAACGGTAAAAAGAGCAACCCAGAATTGATTTCATGAAGCTCATCATGGTTGTCATATGCAGGCTGCTGTGTTTTTATTGATGCTGAGCATGCTCTCGATCCATCACTTGCTCGGGCTATAGGCGTAAATACAGAAAATCTGCTCCTATCACAGCCTGATTGTGGCGAACAAGCTTTAAGCCTAGTCGATACCCTAATACGGAGTGGTTCGGTTGATGTTGTTGTAGTTGACAGTGTAAGTACTTCACTGAAAGGGGTACGCTCCTTTAAGTGGTGCTCCTTTATGTAGGTCCTTATATGGATTTTGTCGACTTTGTTTTGATGGCCCCTCAACAGGGTCTTGTATAGGGTTCGCCCTCTTAAGGCGCTCTTTTCTTCAATATAATTACTTATCATAAAAAAAAAAAAAAAAGGGGTGCTTGATCGAAGTCATTATAGTTGCTATTTAGTTTCAATGCAAATTTAATAATAGACTCGTATCCTTGTTGATAACCCAGATATCTACACATGTACTATTGTTCTTATGGTGCAAGGTATTTTGGTTATTTTTCTAAAATAGAACTCTTATTTTTCTTGGTAAGTGACAGGTTGCTGCCCTTGTGCCGAAAGGCGAGCTTGATGGAGAGATGGGCGATGCCCACATGGCAATGCAAGCCAGATTGATGAGCCAGGCTCTCCGCAAATTAAGCCATTCTTTGTCCTCATCACAAACCATTTTGATGTTCATCAATCAGGTATTTTGTTCTCTTATTTTCACCCTTTGCTAACAAAGTGGCTCTTTCGTGCCTTTAGTTGTTCTCACCGTGCATCCTTTTTCTTTTTAGCCTCCTAATCCGTGAAATTTTAAATCTCGACCCTTTCAATATAACTGAGAGTAAATAGGTGACCGTCAAGCATCCTAGAATTGTGCAAAGATGTATTTGTTTATGGAACAATTGAAAATAGAACTGTGAAATTTTCTGCTGACTGGTTCATTATCGGCTTTACTTTGACAACTATGTTTTAGTGTCTGACTGAGCAGTCTGGTTCCACACATTTCCATCTGAACCAAGCAATAATTTTCCATCAAGAGCCCTCATTCTGATCCTTCTGATTTGTGGCTTTGTATTTAGGTTAGGGCCAAGTTGTCTACCTTTGGCGGGTTCGGTGGTCCCTCTGAAGTTACGGGTGGTGGCAACGCTTTGAAGTTTTATGCCTCTATCCGTTTAAATGTTAGGAGAATTGGACTCGTGAAGAAAGGAGAAGAGGTATTCGTTGTACTTGATGTGCAACTGGTTTTTACTCCAAGGGTTTTCATAATTTATTGGTTATATGTTTAGATGCATATTCTGACTGGAATATTTTAAAGGATAGTAATCTTTTTGAAACAAATGTTACCAGTGTCTGGAAGATATATAAAAAAAGTCCTATGCACTTGTGTAGAGGGCATTTCAGTTTTAATACAGTGACTAGTTCGACTGTTGGTTTGCTGTGTATACCTCCTTGCAGATTGCGAAAATTGTTAGCTTACATGGTTTACTATTACGCAGGGGCTGTTGGTAAGAGTTCATACCCAAAATTTAGTTACAATCTTTATTTGGTCCTCCTGTTCTCTATTGGTTCCCCATTTTTTTTAATCAAAATTGCGAAGGGAGATCTCATCCCACTTATCGGACACATCCCTAAACTTTTGAAAAGTTTCAGGACTTAATAGTTAGTAAAGAGAAAGGGGTAGAAAATGCAAGTTGCAGTTTACGAGAACTTTTCATCTATAATCCCATTTCCCATGACTTAACGGACAGTTGGCGATTATGGTTTCTTTTGCAGACTATCGGGAGTCAAGTTCTAGTGAAGATTGTGAAGAACAAGCTTGCACCTCCTTTTAGGACAGCACAATTTGAGCTCGAGTTTGGCAAAGGTATATGCAGTGAATCTGAACTCCTCGACTTAGGGACCAAACACAAATTGATCACCAAGGCGGGGGGTGGAAATTACAGTATGAATGGAATGGGTTTCCGTGGAAAGGATAATTTTAAAAAGTACCTTGCCAACAATCCGAATGAGAAAGAAGAGCTTATAGTGAAGCTAAGGGAGAAGCTGCTCAGCCCCGAGGTCGAAAAAACGGATGAAGAAACTGAGATTATGAATGGAGACGTTGCTCCAGATGAGATCGTATCACCAGATTCGACCAATGAGGAAGTAATCGCTGCCGTTGAGGCTTGATAGAGTAACCTAAATAGGATGGTGAGAAGAATTTATGGCTGGAAAAAAGAAACAAAAAGATATTGATGATTCTCGAGTTCATGCGCGTAAAGGATTTGGGACGGAGTTTTCGTTGATGGCATACGTCTTTGCCTACCTGGGGCATAATTTTGTGAAGGCGACGGGTCTTTGCACTCGTTAATCATGATTACTTAGTTTTGGTCTATTTTAGTAGAAAATTTTTGTTTGCAAAGAAAATTGGAGAAAATCTTATTTTTGTTAATTGTAAGGCAAGTTATGAAATTATTCAGTTACTGCTTAAATGGTGGAGTATTTTCGACCTCTGTATGCATGTAATGCATAATTCATGAACGAGAGCGACGTGATTTCATTTTTTTCCTTTTGTTTTTGCCTTTGTATTTATTCGGCTAAATTTGTAGATTGGCCAACAGGTTTTAGGCTTTAGTTTTGTGTTACAGTTGTTTTTCAAAATCCCTTGGCTTTAAAAATTGATTTTACATATTTAGACTATATATAACGCAGCGAGTTTCTTTAGACTTTATATGTATTACACCATTTCCTTTTGGCATGGTTCAATAGTCAGAATTTTCAGCAAATTTTCGTAGATATATAAAACTTAGGAAAGAAAACATCTACGTATTGCATACAACCGAGCATGTGCAGGGGATATATATAAGTATAAAATATATGGATTTGGTAAAAAATTTATAAATTGCACAGAGGATATATAAGTATGAAATTTATAAATTTGGCCAAAAATTCATAAAAGAATATTTTACAGTGAAAATTTATTAAAATTATAAAAAAAGATTACATCGAAAATTTTGACATTAAAAAATTCTGGGGGGTTGTAATTTTTTTTAGCAAACCTAGGTGACAATACTTATGTATTTAGATATTGTATTTTTATTTGATTTTAAAGAAAAGAAAAAAAATGCATGATGCAACCGTCTTCATGTTAAATTAAGTTGATCACAGTTGACTTTGGTACGAAATAGAGGTAAAAAAAATATCTATATTTTACTGGCTCAAATTTAAAGAGGCTCAGTTGTTACTTTCAGAAATATGGGCGTAGTTAGTCACATGATAAAAAATGTTAGGGGTGTAAGTGTAATTTACACTATCTTATTTTAGTGGTCACTGCTGGTTCTTACTCATTTTGATCGCAAAGTTTAATCAGATTATTGTGATATTACCCACAAACCCAGGTATAAAATTATTTTTTCATTTCATAAATTTTGTGTCTTTGATCTTTTCTGTGTTTTGTATGCATATGTAGGTGTGATTTGCTTTATTTTACATATTATAAATCAGCTCTAATTAGACAAGATTCTTAATTTCATTGGGTTGTCTTCCATTTTTGTTTAAACATGAATCTAATCCATATGATATTCAATCCTAATTTAAAAAGTAGAAATTGGGATGAAAGCAGGAGCCGAGTCGGGAATTGAAAATGGAAGGTGCTGAACATCGTATCACTGATTATAGGTGACTAAAACAATTGTTACGAGGGTGTTAAAGCCACATAAAAATTATTTTTACGCTAAAATATCAGATATTTTGTGGGTTTTTCAAAATTATGGGGTTGTCGTAACCCCTTTAGCTCCGTTACTAGATGAAAGCATTCACATCAACATTTGTCATCTAAATCTATATCAAACTTAGGCTTTTTAGAAATTCATTTCTCTCACAAAATAAAAATGAGTCATACTAGATTTTCTAGAATGTCATTTCTACGGAACTAAAATATTAATATGTAAAAAATTAAATTTAAAAAAAAATGTTTTTCTAATATATTTTGTATTTATTTTCGTTTGGGTTGAAAAAAATATTTTCTTAATAGAGAAGTTGTATAGAAAATTACTATAACAATTCTAAACAAAATTTCTAAAAATGGAAACACTGACGGAGAAATTAACGAGGAAGATCCCTTTAGAAAGGCATGGATGCTCTTAATCCAAGGAGATCACGGTAGCAAAATCCCATGTAGTGGATTGAGTAATATTAGATGAACCGGGGGGCCGTTTCTTTGAGTTTAATCCCTAAAATTTAGTATAAGAGTCCATTTAGTGGCATCGGTGGGAATGCCAATGAAAAGAAAAAATAGAATATGAAAAGGAAGAATTTGCATTTTTTGCAAACATCAAATGTGGTCGGTTATTTTAGGTGATTTAATTAATTTACTTTCATTTCCTTTTCTTTTGGTTTCTTTACACTTTAAAATCATAATTTGTCAAATGAGGTACCAGTTTGATTATATTGAAAAAAATTTCTTTGAGTTATCTCAAAAATTATTTAATGTGTTATAGGGCTTTAATACCATAGAGTTGAAATGACTATAATGTTGCTACAGTATTGATTTGAAATTCTCATATTTTATACAACTCAAACCAAGTCATGGATTTATAATTTATTGGCATCATAATTATTTACCTATCGTAACTAGTAAGTTTATTTTTAACATTGCCTTCATAGGACACCTGAAATCTCCGATTCCCTCGTTTTTCTTTTTCTGCTCATTCTGAAATCAATCCAACTCGTATAAGTGCAAATCTTTTTGTTTTCAGTAATGGAGCAACTTAAAATCATTATACCAAATAGCCATGGAGAAAAGCTTGTTGGTTGCTTACATGAAGCTAGATCGTCCGGGATTGTGATCCTGTGCCATGGCTTACGATCCACCAAGGTCAGCACTTATTGATTCTACACTATTAACTCCCCCAGAAACCGAGGGACCGATTTCTGAGTTTGTCCTTAGTTTTGGCATTCGTAAATTGAATCATGTATACTATAAAATAGCATCTTCTCTTCCTAGAGTTGTATTTTTAGTTAGAATGGACCAAGTGCTCTAAAAGTTTAAATTATTATTTTCTCGATTATCTGATGGTTTTGGCGGATGGTGGCAATGATCATGTTGCTGGCGTTTTTATCTGCAGGAAGACAACACAATGGTGAATCTGGCTGCTGCTTTAGAAAAAGAAGGAATTACTGCCTTCCGCTTTGACTTTTCTGGAAATGGGTAAGCTTGCAAATTGTAAAGTAATAGGCTATAATAAATTACTCTTTAAGCAACTTGAGCTTTATTTTTGTGTGTGTAAATCATACCATTTGATAGTTGTTTAGAAGCGAATCTACAGGAGCATAATCATGAAGGCCGACTTACTTAATAGATCATAATCTCGTTTTAGGCCTTGGCTTCGGCTTGGCCTTAGTGATGCGTAACTTTTTCCAATTTCAATATTGTTCGAATAGTTTGTAAATTCTTTATGACCTATAATTGAACTATGACTTTGGTTTTGCTTGTCTTACTATTTTCGTTTCTTGTAAGCATGGAGTATAAAGTCTCTGTCTATTGCTCTTGAGATGCATTATTGTGTTAATTGGCCCTAACACCGAAGTGCAGTTATACTAGGAAAAGATTACATGCAAGTTATAACTTACATTATTAGGGATTAAAAATCTGGCTTGATCGATGACCCCCTAAAATCAAAGATCTAAGAATATAACATATGGATATGGGTTTTGTTGTAAGCTGAAAATTGTCGGAAGAATATATCTCAGTATGGAAATTGAAATTACTGTGTAAAGTTTACTAGTTTGGTAGGAGGGAATGAATGAAAAAAGAAATTTATCGATGCGTTTTCATTGTTTCAAATTTTCAGTTTATGTTCTTATTCTTGTTTCACAATATCATTGGAAAATAACAGGACTTCCCAAAATTTTTAGTTTACTTCAGTTCCATACGAAAAAACTTTTCTCAAACCAACATGTTGGCTCTAAAACTATATTGTCTTATTGAAATATTCTCGGTGAACTGCTCTGCTACCATACCCACGATCTCAGCTATGTTTATGTTTTTAGATCTGTCAATTATTTTTTTAAAATAAATATGCATCCTTTTTTCCTTCCTATATTGACTACTCAATAATCTGCTATTCCTATCATGTCACTTTGTTTAGATTCTTTTGGAATTCTTTCTAACTCCCTTTTATATCTTTGCCATATGTACTTAAGCTAGTGTTTCCAGTGGTAAACTTTTGGCTTAAGAATTTCATTTACTCATTTACTATTTTGTTTACTTCATGTTGGCTGAACTAAAACTAACTTTTAGACCCATTTAATTTGACAAATATACTTGCGGCTGTTAACTGACAGGGAAAGTGAAGGATCATTTGAATTTGGTAACTATAGGAAAGAAACTGAAGACTTGCATGCTGTAGTGGAATACTTCAAAGAAGCAAATCGTGTACCAGTCGCAATTCTTGGGCATAGTAAAGGTGCACCCTCTCATACTAAGTGAATATTTGACTGCAACTTCTGCAGATAAGCTTGGCTTTTGAAAGTTTAGGATAAGCTAGGTTTTTATCTAGCTTAGATCTTTTAGATTGAGCATCCAAACATAAAGCAGATTATAGATAAAATTTGGGAATTGGTAGATAAAGTGACCTATCGATACAACCAGCTATTGTATCACAACATCCGCTTTAGATACTATTATCCCTAGTAGCAAAATCTTCTCTGCTTCACTTTGGCAGTCGGATATAATAAGAATTGGTCCATCAGGCGCTATTATTAATACCATACCCTTCTTAGTACGAATGTGAAACATGGCCTTGGGACAAAAACCGTGTTTACTTCTCAGTACGTCTTAGTAGGGTACCTGTAGGTTGATCCCATGTTTAGTTTCTTATCTGTTTTATGGAACTGGGTAGGGCATGTTCGGCTGTATTAGTTTTACTAGATGTGAGCTGCCTAAAATAATGGTTATTTCGAAGTGAATAGTGGCAATTCTGCATAAATTTGCAAGTTTGTAAAATAGTGCTTCAATCTATAATGCTTTTTTTTGGATAATTAAGTGAATATAACTTCATAACTCAATGACAACAATAACTGCTACTACTAGAAGGAAAAGAAATAATTATTTTACCTTGTGGAAATTTTAAAATGAGTAATAGCTGATGGTAGTTGAGTCGTAATTTTCCATATTGGTAATTTGATTTGCTATATTGTCACAAAAGCTAGGGTCCATAGCTCAGTGGTAGAGATTTTGACCGCAGATCAAGAAGTCACCTGTTCGAACCCGGTTGGGCCCTCGTGAACAATTCTTTTTTCTTCAATGCTTGTTGAGATAGTCAACTAGCTAATCAGTTTAAGTTATGTATTTATTAAAAGCTAATTTCTGTTCCAGTTTAATTTGTCAAAATGCTTCAGATGATGGTTTCATAATTTGGGCCTTAGGACAGTTTTACTGTTTACTTTTGCCTTTTTTATTGGAAATTGAAGGTTAAGGTGCTTGTAAAATTTAAAAACATGCTTTTAATAATCGACTTCGGCTTTTATAAGGGTGATTATAGAAACAGTTTTGGGGGTGCTTTCAAAAGTTGTTTCCGCTTTTTATATCATTAATTATCAAAATAACTTCAATTATATTTACTACATTCCCGATACATACCTATTTTTCATTTATAATAAAAAGCACCACTTGACCAAACACCACTCTACTTATCAAAGCAACTTTTTAAATATATTTACCAAACACAAGGATTTCACTTGGTTTTGGAATTAACTTTTGTAAGCAATTTTTAGAAATAGATTTTAAAAGCAGCAGCATTCCCAATCTAAGCCTTTGCTTCATTAGAATTATAAAGTGATTAAACACTGATTCGAAGCTGAACAATGAAATTCATATCCGAATTAATTAGATACACTTGTGCTACTCGGTAAAAGTGATGTAAAAGTGAGTTGACCAATGTATATAATTGTCTTTTCCCCTGTTACAGGAGGCAATGTAGTGCTCCTATATGCATCAAAATATCACGATGTTGACACAGTTGTAAACGTATCTGGCCGTTACGATTTGACGAGAGGCGTAGAAGAACGCTTTGGTAAAGCTTTCTCTGAACGCATTAAGGAGGATGGATATTTCGATGTTAAAAACAATGATGGTAATGGAGCAGTTCTCTTTCAAAAAGTCCAAATGTTCTATTTATTTGTTGTTTCTCTGGGCTCGAAAATTCAGATTACATGTTTTTCTATATCATGTAAGGTTGCCTTTGGGAAAGAGAGGATTTTAAATCAAGAGAATTTTAATGTTTGTTGGTTAATTCAAGAGTTTGAGCACACTTGTATCGTAGATTCTTTTCTTGGGCTTTGACGTCAATCGTAGATTTGAAATAACTGATTGAGACAATCAAAATTTGAACTCCTCATGTTGTATGACTCAAGTAGCTGTTATTATCGCCTTTTCAATTGTATGTGCACTTCTTTGTACATGTAGATATATAACTTAGTGATATGTATAAATTCTCGCGCATTTGATTAGAAGCTCCTAATTTTCATGTCATACAGTTCTCTTCCCTTTTCAATTGTATATGCACTTTATTTGTTACATATAACTAACTCTATCAATTCATGCGTATATGTGTGTGTGTGTGTGTGTGTGTGTGATAATTTCTTTTATTAATTCATTTTTGTTTTTGGGTGCAGGAGAGGTCATTTTCCGAGTAACAGGACAGAGCTTAATGGAACGTCTAAATACAAATATGCATGAAGCATGCCTTCAGATTTCCCAACAATGCAGGTCAGAAGAAAGTAGTCTTCTTATTGTTCATGTTAATTTAATCTTAGTAAGGTATCCGAAAAAAATGGTCGTTATAAATTAATATGTGTGCCATTTGGGAGGATAAAAATCAATATATTAAAGAAAAATTGTTAAGCGATGAACTTTATTTTGCCTAGGTCATACATTGGTGCAAAAATCTGGCGACAAAATACATGTTTAATTTAATGAGTAAAGTTTCTATACACCGCCAGTGTATGAATTGCTACACAAGTGATGTGTAGATGCTTGACATGTGGGCATATTTGATAGTTATTCCGTGAACCCAATATACATAATGCATATGTGTTATGCATCTGTAGCACCACTTGTGTGCTAATTCGTACACTGGTGGTAAATAGAAACTTATTTCTTAATGTAAACGGTATTTGAACTTTAACATCCAAAATTCCAAGAAATGTGCCTTAAACAGGAAGGTAGCTTCATAGTCCTGCAATATTTCGACTTTCAAGCAAGGAATTTTATCTTACTATTTTTGAAAGAAACCTTGGGAAATTAGGAATAGAAAATGTATTTAAATGAAATGGTCTTAACTTGTCAATTTTAGATTTGTATTCGACTCCAATTAAGCTCTCTGAATTTGGGTTCTGCAGTTGCTGTTCAAAACCTGAATGCAAACAAGTTTGATAGTCTGTTGACATTCTTTTCTATCCAGTCTTAATCTGCACATATTTAAGGTCTAGTTAGTTGTTTTTTTTGGATGTTTCAGTTTATGTTCTATATCGTCATATTAACTAGGTTTAAAACATGAAGGTTTTGAAAAATTACGTGGTTTTTCCATATAACCCTGTTCTATAGTGGGATAATTTTTGAACAACTCTTCACAAGTAGTCTCTAGAACTGAGGTTTTTCTAGAAACTCTTGAAAAGTTATGGGAAATTACTTGTCAAATGTGCTTCCTGCAGTGTGTTCCATAACTGTTTACTGGAGGCAAAATTTGCCATCAGAAGAGCTTGATGCTTAGTTGGCAGCTCTCTTACGTTATGTGCAGTATTCCGTGTCTATTTGGTTGTGTTTTCAATTCCGAGGCTGAGGACACCAAACTTTTGAAAACACCTTGCTTTCATGTTATTTCTCTATGTCATACACCAAGAATTTCACGACCAACAAAATCTTTTATCAAGTCCAAAACTAGGGCTTTTTCCGAGAAAATCTCTGTAGATGTTCCAGAAAAACTATATGGTCTTTTGACATAATATCTAATTTTCCGTGTCATTGTTGTGTTTCCAGAATTTCTGTCTTGTTCTTGTTCTTGTTTCCACAACTTCCCAAGTGGAAAAAGTGAAACTTTTGAAAACACATTGTGCCAAGAATTTTAGGACCAATAAAATTGTGTAATAAGTCTTTGAAACTGGGGCATTTCCCCGATAAAATCTTTGTAGATGCTGTTCCGAAAATATATTTGCTAAACTTGTTTCATTCTCTGTTAAATAATCTATGCTGTATAACTCATTGTATGCATAGGATCTTGACTATTCACGGATCAGCTGATGAAGTTATACCGGTGGAAGATGCGTATGAATTTGCGAAGATCATACCGAACCACAAGCTGCAGATAATCGAAGGTGCCAACCATAATTACACTTCTCATCAACCTGAGTTAGCTTCACTTGTTCTGCCATTTATTAAAGAAGGTCTTCATCAATGAACCTATTTGTATTTGATATGTGTTTTGTGTGGTGTTTTTTATTTTTGTCTTTGAAGATATGTTAACATAGATTGGGAAAATAATGATGGTGGGAGTCTTTTAATCTTATTTGTACTTTGTATAAGCAGATACCATATTGAAGTTTATGAACTTGTTTTAGAAATTTAATATGAATTCATATGGCTTGTTATTTAGTTTTGGCAAATATTAATGTTTTCCATTGTCCGCAAATAATAAGCCCATTTAATTATGCAGAATGACAGACTCAGAATTTTCGAATAGAGTTACTTGATCCATTTGTTCTACACGAGGGAACTTAAAAAAATTTGGAAGGCGGGTTGGCATATAGTGGGACTACACGAAAATTTTAGACTTTGCATATAAATTTTGATAAAATTTCAAAGATTTAGGGATCGTAGTTCTCCTTCCCTTCGCCCCCCTCCTTTCCTAGTCTGTTTTCTTCGGTCCGCCTGTGATTAATTGGTGTCACTTCTAAAATTGTTAAACGTATAGCTTTAGGTAAGTAACATTATTTATATCTTATTGCAGTGCGGAAACTTAAGAATGAGAGACCTTTTATAAATTTATCCCTATCCGTTTTTGTTTTATTGTTTCTTAATAGTTTGTTTTATTTTTCCTTGATAATATTATGAGAATGACAGTAGCGATAAGAAACTTTGAATATGATTTTCTTTGGAATCAAATAAACGAGACTATTATTTGTGAAAAAATCAGAGTACTGTTTAGCATCATGATGTTGCAATTTAATTGGTGGTGCAACCAATGGTACGTGGGAGTCAAATGATTCGAGCAGTTCATAAATCAGCTTGGGCTTGACTCATCAAGGGTTCGGCTCAAGTTCGTTCATTTAATAAATAAGTCAAGCCTAAACAACACGATAATACTCGTTATATAAATAAACCGAGTTTGAACAATTTCGGACTCAGTTCTTTAAAGGCTCGGACTCGTTTGATTTACGTATTTGTATAGATATATTTCAAATTAAAAGTGTTAGTTTACGTAAATAAATACGTATAGTTCATATTGAATATAATAAATTAAGAAAAACTTGTCTTATTACTTGAATGATACAAATTTTTTAATAATTTTATCCCTTCATATCTATAAAATTGAATTGAAAAAATATACTATTTCGTAATTATTTAATATATCCGCTAGTATGTGGTTGTTACTCGATGATTTTTATAAGAGATTTAATTTAATAATATTCATTTTAATAATTAATCAGTTAATGATAAGTAATGTCCATCGATCTAAAAGAACTAAAGTATTCATGAATATGCTCGTAACGAACTGAGCCTTCAAAAAAATTAAGTCTCATTAAGTAAACGATGAGAGCTTAATTATACCCTCTATACAAATGAGTTAAACCTGAACATGCCAAGACTCGATTCGGCTTGGATCATTTGCAATCCGGATCGTATGCTATCACTCCACAAGAATAAATTTTATATCCGATGCTACTAATCCTACATACTTTCATACCAATTTTTCATTCTCATAATTATATGAAAAGAGATCTAGTCTTAGTTGTTTGGTATTTTCCAATTTTTGGAATACTTGTGCTTTTATATTTGCTCTAACTTTCAGGGAAGGTCTTGCCTCTAACATGATTACACAGATTTAACTTTTCAACCATGTTAATGGACCAAAATAACCATATGCATAAAAATAAAATAAAAAATAAAAAAGTTGGCATCAATGATCTAAAATGGTCACAAAACATTTAAAAATAAAATGCGAAAACATTTAAAATTAAAGTCATTAGAATAATTAAAAAAGGGTATGAAATCATAGGTGCACCTGACTCATAGCAATGTACTGACATATTAAAAAATGACCTTCAATTTAATTTATTTAAAAATGAAAAATAGATAGTACGTTACTCTCTGATTTTGCTATTTATTTAATATGACCCACTTATCAAAGTCATTTTTATTTTTTTTTTACTTTTTTCCATTTTTCTGAAATATGTTAACCTTTTCCCCAGTCCGTTTTGAAAAACTGAATTGATTTTATAATCGTTTAAAATAGAAAGTTCAGAGCCGAACTCTACAGATTTATATTAATTTGACCATAATTTTGAAATTGGAATTTTTTTTTATCAAAATTTGATAAACCTTAGATGAAGAAAAAGAATGTTATAGCATTTTTTTTCTTTATCTAAGGTTATAAATATATATATATATATTGACCTGTCGCTGTTATTGTTTCGTTGTTCAATGAAGCAATTTCCTTTGCACTAAAACACTAATTTGTCCCCATAAAAAAATATATTGTGGCCTATGTTTCAAACCCAATAAGTATCTAAAGTGTAATATATTATTATTTCGAGAATTCTTTTATGAAAACTATTGTAGAAGTGTTACATTCTCAATTGGGAAAAAATCGCATCAATGACTTTTGAAGTTAAATATATTTATAGGATCATTGGCTGACCCGGGATGTTTTGTGGGCTCCCTTATCTCTGATTTTATTCAAATTATTTATCAAATAAATATAAAAAACAAAGTTCAACTATAAGATCTTCCTATATATATATATATAAAAAAAAAAAAAAAAAAATTTAAATATATAAAAAAAAAAA
>MKEJ01024835.1:0-18720 GCA_001753735.1 Embelia ribes | reverse complement strand
ACTAGATTATACCTCTAGCAGAACATGTTATTATATTTATATAATAAAAGAAACCTTTGTTTAGTCAATGTGGGATAATTCCCACAAGAGTAAAACACTTCACCTAAATCTCCTTTGAATATTTTATTTTGAAGCCAATTTTCATCACACAATTTTATAATTTTAACTATGTAATATACAATTTCGAAGCTCGCAATACAAGCTTTAAAACCCACCGACGAATGGAAAAAAATATTTTGTGTACTCCATGTAAACTAAAAATTGGTAAATTTTATGAGTTCTAATCTCGTAAAACACTACTAAAATCATTAATTTTCCAACGCCTTCTGGTACCAATTTATAATTCTTTGGACTGTGTATTAGCTATGAGAGATCAAAATTGTGACTTTTGTGATGGTCAAACAATTGTAAAGGTTTTTTTTTTTTTTTTTTTTTAAGTTTTTAATTTACTTTTACTTATTTTCTACCGTGCTAATGAGTTTTCTTAAAATTGCAGGATTCGCAACTGGATAATTCTCCTTTCCCGATGGAGGTAGAAGAAACACTGCATGATTTCAAGGATGATCCTAAAACACCACCTATCCTCGAAGAAAATGGAAACGAAAAACCACTGGATGCTGAAAATGACCGAGATGAAACCAATAACTCGGACCAAAAGCTCTTGAAAAAGCCCGACAAGATTCTCCCTTGTCCACGTTGCAACAGTATGGACACGAAGTTTTGCTACTATAACAATTACAACGTTAATCAGCCACGTCATTTCTGCAAGGGTTGTCAGCGGTACTGGACAGCTGGTGGCACCATGAGGAACGTTCCTGTGGGTGCAGGCCGTCGTAAGAGCAAGAACTCCGCCTCCCATTGTCGCCACATCACCATTTCCGAGGCCCTCCAAATTGCCCGTGTGGATTCTACGAATGGGGTTATAAACCCTATTTACGGGACCAATGGCACGGTTCTCTCTTTTGGGTCGGAAACACCGAAGAAGAGTCCTATTTTCCAAAACGGGATTTTCAAAGTAGAAAAGGAAAATGGAAGCGATTGCTCTAGTGGGTCTTCTGGAGTTACAACCTCGAATTCAGTTGAGGCCGGAGTGAGAAATGCTACAAATTTGAACGGTTTTACCAGTCAAGTTCCGTGCCTTCCAGGTTTTCCATGGCCCTATCCCGCGATGCCAAACCCAGCTTTCTATCCTCCCGGATACCCTATCCCGGTTTATCCTATCCCATACTGGAATTGCAGTGCCCCTGGGGCTTGGCCTGTCCCTTGGATACCTCCTCCATGCGGAACAAACGAAAAAATGCCAAACCCTAGCCCTATTTCGCCCCTCGGGAAGCATTTGAGAAATGGCGAATTGCTTAATCCAGTTAATCATGAGAATAAAGAATTAGAAGAACCTAGGAGTTTCGAGAGAACAGTTTTGATTCCAAAAACATTGAGAATCGATGATCCGGATGAGGCTGCAAAGAGTTCTATATGGGCAACACTCGGAATTAATAACGATTCAATCAATAGAAAGGGTCTTTTCAAGGCCTTCGAAGCAAAGGTTGACGAAAAGAAAAATAATGTACCCGAAACTCCAACATCAATGCAGGCTAACCCGGCTGCCATGTCACGGTCCTTAAACTTCCAAGAAACTGTCTAAAAATGATAAATCCTCAATAACTTATGAGGATTATATCAAATAAGCTAAGAGGATTTAATGCTTTTCCTTTTTATGCCCTTTTCCCCTCTTTTGACCTGAACATATGGTGTGGTGGTCTGCTTGTTTTTGTTGGGTGAGTTTGAATTGGTGTACATATATGGCTATATATATAGATATGTGCTAACCTTTTGGACATAGTTAAAAGTTTTGAGATGTTAATGGCATTTGTTGTGCTGAATAATGTTGTAGGGACCAACCTCAATGTAAAGACTGCCTTTTCTCCCATATATATCCCTTCCCATTTATATAAAATCAAATTCTCTAATTTTCGGAGCTTCGGATGACTTTGATTATGTTCTTAAAAGTTTCATGGTTTTCAATCGTTCTACTAAGAGCGACAGACAAAAGTTCCATGTTTTAAAAGTTGGATCTTCTTGTTTGCCCGTCTCAATTAAATTTTTCCAGACTTGGTTGGCTTTCATGCTTTCAGTACTGCTGAATTTAGTTTTTCTGAGCCAATTACAAGCGCATCTAATTCTATAGTTTGGAAACGAGCTAGCTTGACCATCCTCAATTAGAAATATTTGGATCTTGCTATAAGTGAAAAAATAAGATCAGAGAACATAATTAAATATTTCAACACCAATCTAAAAATACTTATAATTGACTATTGGAAATTTGGCGCTTTATGATTTCAACGCTCTAAAGAGTTTGAAAATTTTCAGGAAACAACTAATTTTAATGTTAAAATATGACTAAATATGTAGGAAGCCAATTTTATAATGACATAAGCTCCTCCATCATCATTTGTTAGTTTATTTTAGTTTTGCTAATCTCGTTGTCAAGTATTACCCCTGAGAAAAATAGAATGAGGTCAAATAAGTAATGGCGCACAAAAACCATCCAAGACGGGGGTAGAAAAATAGAATGACGTCAAATAACTTTGAATCACCTTTTTCGTTAGTGTTCAAAGCAACAATCACTTTCAAGATGAGCAACTTGCTCAGAAAAGTTGCAAAAAAGGTGATTCAAAGTTATTTTTCTAAAACTTTCGGAAAAAAAAAAAGAAGTTACTTTTCTATCTTTTTTGTTCACTTTCTTTTGGGCACATATTCGTCGTCAAAATTCCTTTAGCTTAAAATTAATGGTAATAAAGTACAGTTGTTTTCGGGGCATATTTTTTTTCGTCACTTTTAGAGGTTTTTATTCAATATATTCACCCATTCTCGTTCTAATTTCCCCTGTTGCTTACTTTTTCCCTATTGGTACCTTTGACAGTATTTTAATTGTTACAATCCCAACCGAATGCTTGGTTAAAAAATTAAATGCCCAGATTAATTTTTTTTTATTTATTTTTTTTGTAAGTCTTATTATCTTAATCCAAAACCATAGTCTTTTATCTAACTGCCCAGATTATGAGTGTGGTATCTGAAGCGATTTCAACCCCCCGGTCACCAATTGAAGATCCATACGCATTTAACGCAGTGACAACGGAAAGGGTAACTCACTGACACTTCTGATTCCATTTGGTGTAAAAATTTCTTGTGAAAAAATGTAACAAAATTAAAAATTTTTTTACAAAAAATATAAATTCAAGTACAATATTTTTTTTTTGTCACATTTTTCTTCAATAAATCTTTATACCGAACACACAATAAACCTAGTGCCAAGATTAAGATCCTTTAGGAATTTGTTTGAGCAGTCCTGATGGATCATTGTACCAATAGCAGTTCAATTAATTACTCGCTCCCACCCTTACAGATAGACTTAGGGCCATTTTGTGATCACTTTTTTTCATTTGCTTCTGTTTTTTATTTCTTGAAAATTATAGTTTCGTAATCTTAATATCATCTATTTTTAATAATTTATTTTTGCTTTTTTAAAAGTACTGTTGAAAACAAGTTTGTGGGTACTTTTATATCACCAAACGCTACCTTGCTTATTAAAATAAGTTTTAAAATTTATTTAACAAACACTGAGATTATATATACTTTTAGAATTAATTTTAAAAGTCAGTTTAAGTAAGCGTATTTTAAAATATACAATATTACCAAACTAGGCCTTATTTGATTTTTCACATATTTTAAGAAAATTATAGGTAAATGTAGTCAACTTATTAATATCTTATTTCTTTTGCTAATTTGCTCTTATTGAGAATAGGAGAATTGAAGTAATTAATTAAGAAAATATACATTGAATAGGGACTTATAAGTAAAAAACTTGTTTGTAGTAATTTTAAATAAGCAACGTGAAGTATAATTTGGACGAATTAAATTAGAAAAATGATCTATCAAATAGGGACGAAGGTAGTAATATTATAAATATCTACTATATAAGAAGAGAAAAATGGTGGATTATTCTAAATCCACCGTACAAATGGCTAAAGGCACTACATTACTTTAGGCAACATACCATTAAAAATTATTTTACTTGATCAAAAAATAAATGTAATAATTAATTTTTACTTCAAGCGCCACTAATTTATTATTGGCTCCATAATAATCAATTGCCAAAATATTATTTCCCTCCAATCAATCAAACACTCATGTTCTTAATCATCTTCTTATTCATCCTCATCTTCTTTTATTTTATTTTATCATATTTTCTTTAATCATTTTATTCATCCTTATTTTACTCTTCATGTTCATGCTCATATTCATCATATTATCTCTCACTACATCTTCATCTTCTATATAAAACTCACTTCACCATTTTTTTGTCTCACTAATTTTCACAAAATTAAACCATCAAATCTAATAAGGTATGATTATCTAAGCCTTTAAAATACATTTGAAGATCAAATAGACACATCTCTTGGAGATATTGAATTCTCTTACTAGCTCAGGGATCCAAATGTACAATTTTTAAGTTCGATCATAACGTGATATATTAGACTTGATGTCGGTACAACTACGATACATTCGATCCAATATTGGTCGAATGTGTAACGTCTCGAAAATTCCGAATGAGTTTTTTGCATTTATAATAATATTATCAAAAGAATAATATTATTGAAGTATATAATATTATTATTACGTCATTGTATAAGTATATGAAGTATTATAGAAGAAAGTAAGAAGTTTTTATGTATTATATGACGTGATGGTAGTATGTATGACTAAGCAGTAGTTGCCACTTTGACAGAATTGTACAGGATTCGACTTGCCTAGTCAGGTCGCAGGGATTAAAGGGAAGTCACCCCTTGCGAAGTGCAGAGCAACGCCCCTGTAGAAAATTTTGTTTGTTGGTTGTTAGTTGAAATTCAGTTTTGGGTTTGAGTACTGGCACACAATGGTGTGTACCGGTACACAGAGAGTACCAGTACACCGAATATGTGTACTGATACACAGATCCCTTTATTTAGTTCAAAATATACTGGAAGCCAGAATACAGTTGATATACTGGCATACAGTGATGTACCGGTATACCCAGTCGGTGTGGAAAAAGTCGTAGATCCCATTATTTTTTGATCTTCTAACACGCCTTTTCATTTCATTTATCATTATTTCCAAAATTACAAAGAGGGGAGAGAGACAGAGACATAGAGAAGAAAGAAGTGATATTTGAAACAGGAGTTGTGATTTTATCTAGCTCCCGAAGGCGAATCCAAAATTTAAGTATATATTATTTATCCTAGAAGCGAGGAAATCATTTCTACGTAAGTTTTTTTTTCACCCCTACCGTTTGATTTATCTCGATCTCCGTATACTTCTTGTACGTAAAATTTTATTTGATATTTTTATTTCTCGTTAGAAGTAGAATAACTTTATATCTCGGTGTTTTACAATTTTATTTAATTTGTTAGATCAACAAGAGGGGACAAGAATATGTGAATTTAGGATTTTTTGCTTATGAAGTCTCGTGACAATTTCTAGCGCATTGTGAGGTACGAGTAGCCAACAAAATAGGAATATATTTATGAGTTTGAGCGAGTCACTTATTGTGTGATTATGGTATAATTAATTGCTTTCTTTGCGAGTAATGTTATATTATTTTTTATGTATTAAAAATTAACATGAATGAAAGTATGTTGGGTGAGTTTTTATATGAAATTTATGTTGTTATATATTTATTTCATATTAGTGAGTATTTGGCATCACATTGTTTTGCTTATGTTAAAAAGTGAGTTTTTAATATTGATGTTTATCCAAGTGAAAAATGCAAGTTTTTTAAATGAAAATTTCAAAAAATAAGAATTGGTGAGAAAAATGAGTTTTTGTTAGAATTTGAAATGAATCAAGCTATTGAATTTAAGAGTGGGTTTTAAAGTGAGAAAATGGATTTTAATGTGTGAGTTGAATTGCATTGCGGGTTGAGTCATTTTATATTTCTTTTTGGGACCGTGTCGCTTTTTCAGACAGTGGAAAAAATAAAGAGAAGGATCAACGCCTTAACATGAAAGTCGAAAAATCTGATCCAGGATACATAGGTTCTACGAGATAGTCCTATGATTTTTACAAAACAGTGAGAGATATTTGTTCCAAATTTTTAGTGAGCCACGAGTCTTAAGTCTTTGTAGGTGTGTGTACATGGGTTTGCATTGCATTATATTATTATTCTGTGGCATATATATTACAGTTACATGCACTGCACAACATCACTTATATCGTTTATTTTTTAGACTAACATGTACACACCATTTTTTACTTTTGTAGATGTTTTTACTACATGTGCGGAGACTAGTTGGTTGCACCGTTGATTGTGGCATCATTGTATATATTCTTTTTGGCTGACATATACTTAGATTGTATTTTGTTGTATCAACCTCATATTCATATTGTATTTATTTGGAGGCTTAGTAGGATATATTTATTTTGTACATTAGTGGCTTATTGTAGACGTGATGTATTTTGAGCCTGAGGGGCTTATGTATTACATTCCGTTATTGCTCTATTGACGAGGATCATGTTTAGGGCAAAAACGAAATATAATATATCTTATCAGTGTTGGACAATGTAGCTCATTATGTATTTTGTAAACAAGACGTTTACTTTTATTTAAACAAATTGGTTATTTATTATTTTCTGCGTACTCTGATATATTTGCAAGCATATTGTAGAATGTGAGTTTGGCAAGCGGTGCCATTAGTTTGAATTTCCTATTTTTATTTCCAAAACTAATAAACGTTTTTCATTATCTTTTATCTAAGAAGAGAATACACTCACCCTCCAAGATTACTAGAAGGTTCAGGGCTTGTTTCGGGTTTTCTAGAAAAATTGTAGCATGATAGAATGTAGCTCATGACATTCAATACCTTTGTGGTTGAATGTAGGCCATTTGGGCACCAATTTGTGCAATTGCCAAATAACCTACATTCGAACATATATTGGTCGAATGTCTTATAGGACATTCAACTAATATATGTTCGAATGTAGGCTATTTGGCGGTAGTAGTGGCAGCCAGTGTGCGATACGGTGCGGTGGTTGTGTAATTTATAATTGAATTTTTTGTAGTTGATGTAATTGGAATTATTGAATGATTAGGGTTGAATGTTTTGAATTTAATTTAGTTTTTAGGTTGAATGACTTACAAATATCCAGCATAGTTATGGTGGTAATGGTGGTACGGTACGAGAGGAAGAAGAGCACCAGGTAGTTTGCTGTTAAGGTGAAGAAGATGTTAAAATGAAAAAAAACTATATTAAGTTTGTTTTTTATGTGAAGGATAATTATGTAACTTCTCATTTTTTTAAGAAATAATTAATTTGTGGTGCCTTTAATATTTTTTAGTGGTACAAGTGATATAAATTTAATCAATTTATAAATTGTGCCTATAACAATTTTCACGGTGCAAATAGAATTGCCTTGCATGAATACACTTTTGATGTCTTTATATTTAGATAACCAAAATTAATG
The DNA here is from genome assembly GCA_001753735.1 of Embelia ribes. NCBI lineage: Eukaryota > Viridiplantae > Streptophyta > Magnoliopsida > Ericales > Primulaceae > Embelia > Embelia ribes. The sequence goes on along the minus strand of MKEJ01024835.1, from coordinate 11,223 downwards.
AGATAGATATGCAATTATAATTAATAATTTTGTTATAAAAATGTATAATACCATATTTTTCTTTCCAGATTTTTCATTACTGACATTCTTTCATAAGTAATTCAATAAAACTAGAAATTATTCACACCAATATTTTTTAAAAATTTGCTAAAAATTATTTAGAAATTTAGATATTACATAATAAATATAAAATTATTCTCCCTCAATATTAACTAATATTTACTATTTTGGTAGAGAAATATTAATAATTTAATGAATAGTTAATTTTTACACTCAGAAAATCTACTACTATAACAATGAGATTTTTAAAAATAAAATAAAAATAAAATAATGATGTGAGTCGCTTCTCATCTTTCATTTTTCTCAATTGGAAGAGATTTTTACTTATTAATAATAATAATAATAATTTCAAATTTTTTTTTTTTTGGTTTTCTATTCTCTCTGTCATTTCTGATCATATATATAACCCTACCTATACATACATATCTATCTATATATATACATATTTATATATCTGTAGCGCATTTTCGCGGGAAAGACACATCGGCGCCGAAGCCTACGCCTCGGAGGTAACGCTCCTCGCTCCACTCTGTATCTATCAAAACCTGCTTTGTGTTTTTCGGATTGTGAACTCTTTTAATCGAATTGCTTTGTTCTTTGCTGATTTGAAATGATGGGCACAAGATTTGGAGGAAGAGAGGGCTAAATTGGTTGGGTTCTTGTTTTGGATGGGTTAGAAGTGAATTTTTTGAAATATTTGGGGTCAATGAAAGAGCATCCACACTCAGTATTTCTAAATGCTAGATTATCTCAAATGAGAAATCTTGGATGAAAATATTGCCACAGTATTGTTATTATTTCCACAGTTTCAAGAAATCTGAGGAGAAGGGCTGCCATTATCAATTTCTCTATTACAATATTATATTTTTCTCATCAAAACTTGAAATCCTTAGTTAACATTGGGAAAACATATTTTTACAGTTTGTTGTAATATATATTATCATTCTACTAATTTTTAATAAATTTTTTATAAAGATAGGTGTGGGCAATATCTAAAATGTGTATTTCTAGTGGAGAAATGGATTTAGAAAGTGAGATGTATAAATTAAATGAGAAAGACAGTTGTGAATGCTCTGAAGGCACTACCATTAGTTCCAAGAGAACCTGCCACCAGTACATCAAAACTTTATTCAATCGCATTGAATTAGGGGATTACTGTTTATCCCCAATTATATTTTTATGTTTAGGAGGTCTGGTGTGGGAGTCTTCCAAATACTAACCTTTCAATAGGGTATGCGTACACTGTTCGCAGCATCTACATTAGGGAACTCTGTCGCAGAACAATGCAAGCAACGATTGTAGGTGTTTAAACACCTTGGACCATCTTGGTGATGTGGCTAATTCTTGGACTAGGTGTTTAAACACCCAAAATGGTACAAAGCCCACCTCTTTAACCGATGATATGAAGTGAGTGACTTGTGGGTATATTTGCGCCTTGTAAAGTCACCATAATAGCTTATGAAGAGTGCATCGCCATGAGAATACCTCTGTAGTTTTGATTTCTTTCAGTGCTGATGAAGTTTTAATCTTCATTGTTATCTGAGTTGTTCCTTTGCTTTTATTGTATATAATATGTTTATAGTTTTTGTTTTGTAGGGACTGAAATTACTAAGAGAATATAATATATTGCATCAGTTATTTTTATTTCCATGGCTGCTTCTCCGTGCCCATTTTCTTCTTGTACATTGCGCGGAGCCGTGTTATCTCCTAAAGAAATTATGACAAATAAAGCAAAGCCAGTTTTCTTATCTTCCAGCCTAACTCAATCACCGGGGTCGGCCAATTTGAATTCAGTAAAGCAACAAAGTGGCACAAATAGTTTCCGGTGCCAAGCACTGGAAGTTGAGAATAATTCTTCATATTCTGTTGGGAAGAAATTCCAACTAGAAGATGTGATTTTAGCTCAGCAATTTGATAGAGATATACTCAGTGCTATATTTGAAGTGGCACGGGAGATGGAAAATATTGAGAAAAATTCACCTGGAAGCCAGATCTTGAAGGGATTTCTAATGGCTACTCTCTTTTACGAGCCTTCAACTAGAACTAGGCTTTCCTTTGAGTCTGCCATGAAACGGTTGGGTGGAGAAGTTTTGACAACTGAAAATGCACGTGAGTTTTCATCGGCTGCAAAAGGAGAGACGCTTGAAGGTGACTTTAGTAGTTACATTTGCTTGAGTGAAGTTAATATATTTGGTTTTCTGATTTTGGAGCTTGATTTGTAGATACTATAAGAACTGTGGAAGGATACTCGGATATAATTGTGATGAGGCACTTTGAAAGTGGTGCTGCTCGTAGAGCAGCAGCTACTGCTAGTATTCCTGTTATTAATGCTGGGGATGGTCCAGGTCAGCATCCAACTCAGGTAAACTTCTTTATTTATTTTTTAAATTTTTAACCAAAATGAAGTTCCATTCTGATAGATGAAGTAATTTGCTTGAGAGATTCCATTTGCTTACTGACATGCATTAGACGGGGGAAAAAAAGATGCTTACATAATGACTTATCAGTTTTAGATTGGAGTATAACTCCTGTTGGTGGATTTACATACAAGCGTCTTGAAATCCTGCGAAAAATTCACCTGCTAGCCTCTTCTGTTCGCATTCATTTTATTTACATTAAATTCCTTCCCACAATATCCATTCAGATCATTGAGTGAGAAATCGATATCAAGAGAGTAGCAGAAGTACTTATCCAAACCAAAAAAAGGGAAGGAAGTGAATGATGTTAGAATTTTGAAATATGGTGTTGTAGCTGCTGTAGACATGCAAAATATGATTAACGGGAGCTATAAGTGTATTTTGTAAGGTTTTACTGGAGTCAATATTTTCATTTTTAATGTTTGAGGGGGCCGTTACAGCTGCAATTATCGAAAGTNNATCTATGTACAAAATTTAGCGACAGGGTATAATCATGGACTCTGTGCGCCTCTTTTTCGGTGTACCTGTGGTTGTAGATTCATAAATATTGTTGTTTGTCCGGTATGATTCATGTAAGTTGATATCTTTCGTAAAGTTAAAATTCGAGTTGAAGATTCATAAATGCAGCTGCTTGCCTTGTATGATTTATGTGAATTGATATCTATTTGTAGACATGTATTTCTAAAATTTGAGTTGATCTTCTACTTGGGTAAAGCATTGCTGCAATCTGCACAATCTCCAGCTCAATGGCTGTCTGAATACTATGGTGCTATGAGTTTATAATTTGTAAATGGGATAAACGGCCTTCACTCTCACCTTTGTTTTACAATTTTGTTATTTTTCGATCATGTTTCTTTTATAAAACATAGGAGCAACTTACAAATAAGTTAATTGTCTTCGTAATCAGATTTTCCCGCCTACCTATGGCTTCCTTTTCATCCTTTTTGTTTCTCATCTTTTAAAAGTATGTTATCTGTATCAGATGTTTTTGTATCAGAATGCTGTTAATGCCATATTTCAACCTATCGACAGACCGTGGGAAATATAAATTTTTAGAGAGACTGCCAACTTTCTTATATCTCTGGAAACACTTCAGAGGGTAAAAGTGCAATTTTATTTTAAGTTCATTGGATAAGTGGCTTTGTTTCATTGTGCATCTCTTTTCATATCTTAAACTATAGATAGCCAATATATGTGAAATGTTTACTATATGATATACTCAAAATTTTGGTTTCCCGGAAATCCTCAAGTTGCAATGTCCAATGTGGTGATTTTACTAGTTGTTTCTTGTCCCCATAGGATGATGCATTTCATTTACTTCTGGTATTTTTGAGAACTACTTCTTTCTATGGAAATTACAGGCTCTTCTAGATGTGTACACCATCGAAAGAGAGATAGGAAAACTAGATGGAATAAAAGTTGGACTTGTTGGAGATCTGGCTAATGGGAGAACAGTTCGCTCTCTTGCATATCTGCTTGCGAAGTACCAGGATGTTAAGATCTACTTTGTCTCACCTGAGGTGGTAAAGATGAAGGTATGCAAGAGAAAGCAATACGATAACAATTTAACTTACTTATCTATACTTATCTATTGGAATTCTAAGTGCTAGTAAGCAATGTTCATTTCAATGCTTTTGAATTTGCAGAAGAGGTATGATGTTTTCATATTTTTACTCATTCTAGGATGATATAAAAGAATATTTGACATTGCAAGGAGTTGAGTGGGAAGAAAGCGATGACCTTATGGAAGTTGCCTCTAAATGTGATGTGGTGTATCAAACTCGTATTCAACGAGAACGGTTTGGGGAGAGAGTTGATCTTTACGAGGCAGCTCATGGAAAGTATATTGTAGATACTGCTGTATTGAAGGCTATGCAAAAGCATGCTGTGGTCATGCATCCTCTCCCAAGACTAGATGAGGTTAACTCCTCACTGTTGTCTTTTCTGAATTTTGCATTACTTTTGGTCTTTGTTTTATCTAGGGAAAAGAATACCTTGATTTGCTAAATAACGGTAAATAGATTTCCATTACGTTCTAATTGTTTGATTTGATTATAGGATTTGGCAAAAGTAAAATATTACTCATTGTATGTAACAAGTCTATACTAGTGCTAGTAATTATACATTTCTAGAAAAATTACGTGTTTATGTTTCTTAAACCTCTGCCTGACGGATTTGAACACACCAAAACTTTAGTTCGGTGAATTGGTTCCGGAAATAGTGGTTTGGAAAACAACCTAGTTTTAGAACCTCTGGATTACTATTTTGGCTCTACCGTTTTTTCTGCTATGACGAAAATTGAAGTGACATGAAAAGAATGGAGCTTTCATTAGTTTCTGTTTTTAGTCTCTAAATCAGTGGAAACAGGAATGAGAACAGAGCTTGAAATTCAGGAATGAAATCAAACAGATTAATTTTCTTTGTATAAAGTACAATGTTTTTCTTATACCTGCCCCATTTCCCCCTTTGATGAGACAAAACCCGATCTTAATGATGGAAATATGCTTTTCTGCTATGCTTTTAACGGTTTTATCGCGTTTATAATGTAGATTACGGTAGACGTTGACTCTGATCCAAGGGCTGCCTATTTTAGACAAGCAAAGAATGGTCTCTACATTCGGATGGCTGTGTTGAAGCTTCTACTGGTCGGCTGGTGAATGAACTTGGCGGTGTAGGTGTATGTGTTTTTGAGAACAAAATTTTGATCAATAATGTGGTTTCAAATTGTTTTTTAGTGTTGAGGGGTGACCATTTCTCAGCATCTCTTGTTTTCCTTTTTCTACTAGACCAACTCTCTTGTTTATGTACTTCAAAACTAAGGGTAATCCACCCTATTTTATTATGAAAATTCAAACAAGTAAAATTATTTTCCTTCATCTTGTATGTTAATACCAAACGTTTTCATAATGAGTCATTTCCGCTGTTGTATGTATTGGTACATAAGTTCCCAATGGCCTTTTATATGTTTCATTAAATAACATTCCCAATAAGAAGCTATTAGCTGTCTTTTTTTCGAAAATGGTTAATATACAGTTCTAGATCTCCTAACATACGGCCATAGACGCTTTATTCATCATATTTTCCTTCAACTTTGTATCATGAAACAATGAGGTATCCACCGATCACCGCTGTTGGATGATATATGCGGTGATGTGGCATGCATCAACTAGTTGTGGTTGAATCATGCAATGGGAGAATAACGTTTCTCCGTCACAATCTACACGATTTGCTGATGACTCAAGTTCTGAATGGGGAAGATAGCGACATATAAGCCCCGCTACTTGACAGGCTAGAGTGTTTTTCGCGTCCTCCATGCTCGCGTCTCTTTCATTAAAAATCTAACACCATAAGAAAATACATGAAAAATAAAACATGAACAAAAATGGTATATATATCTAGTTCAATTCCTTTGATACAAGGGTAAAGTAAAAGACACATGAAAGCCAAAAAAATGTCGCCGTTTGTACGATTGGCCGATGCCTCACCTGTACATATACCTAATTTGTGCCTCACCTGTACATATACCTAATTTGTGTTTGATCGCATATTCAACATAGCTTTTAGATGGTAACTTTGACATGCCCTAGTTTCCAAAAAACCCAGGAACATTGATAAAATAATAATGAAAATAGACAATATGGATAAAATAATAATGAAATTAGACAATACAATTAAACTCTGGAACTGAAAACACGCGCCAGTCGACTGGCACCTCATGCCAGTTATTGTATTTTTGACCAAAACTCAAAATTGTACAATGACTAACTGTGTCGTCGGGCAGACAAAAATAAATTTTTTTGAGAAAAGTCCTAAAGGCCCTGAAAAAATCTACTGATACAAACTTATACAACCCATCAACTGATGATCATCGGGCAGTCGTATGGTAGTATAAATTTTTTTGTTTCTAGTTTTCTAAATACCCCGTTTCAGTTCTTCAAGAAAAAACTACTCAACTCATGCACCAAGAAACGCCATGCAAACCAAATGCCGTAGGTATATCCATAAAAGTAAACTTTGAGTCTTTTACAAAATGAAACTTTTACAAACCGAAAATATACAATGTTCTTCAAAACAAAATATTGCATTTTGTACCAAAATATTCATCCCGAAATAAGTTACAAGTACACATTAAACAATACCCAAAAATGAGTCGGGCAGTGAGTTCCCCAGCCAAAAACTAGAATGTTCGCTAACTAGTAAGTGGGGAAATTAGGGTCTACATGTTGAGCCCAAGATGTGATTCCCCCAATGATATCCTTAGCTGAAGCAAAACCTATCTTGTGCAGCTTATCAACCGCCCTTTGTGAATCGTTACCTCTTCTGCATACTACATAAAGAGAAGCAGAACCGGACCCAACTCGTTCTTCCTCTTTCTTTAGGGCCAAAGATATTTCATCCAATCGCGCCTCTAGACCAGATAGAGGAATGTTCATGGATTTGGGAAGAGAGACGATGTTGAAGTGGTGAGCTGGTCTTACATCAACTAACACGTGTGGTTCTTGTCTGAGTACTATGTCGTGGTATTCTTGAGTGCTTATTCTGGCTTCTGAAGGGAGCAGGTTTAATTTCAACGGAGCCTGTAATCAATTATAAGCTAAAAATTCTTAGAACATGCAAAGCATCTAACAAAACCACAAGTGAAGGATGAGTTCAATTGTGCTTTCTTACAATGTCACTATCCAGAAAATGGTTTATGAAAAGGTTTCGCAAAATTTCAAGCAAACAAAGCATGTTCATTAGCATCAGGAGAACCCTCAATAGCATTTTACCTTCGCTCAAAGCCAACTCAATGTGACAATCCCATCAAAAGTCATGAAATAGTCGCACAATCCCCGTGATAGGAATATGTGATAACTTAAAAAGTCTAACAACGAATATGCCTTAATCAAACTAAAATACATGTAATAATATATAGTGGAGAAAAAACAAAAACTTACTGCAGAAAGGGGAGATTGAGTAAAAGTCTCATAGTCAAAATGCTGAAATTTTTGTTGATTGAATTCGGAATTGTCTCCACAAACTTCACATTGTGATGACCTTCCCCTGATTTTAACCTAAACATCATCATGGCATAAGATCAATAGTTAACAATGTAGGCTAAAAACCATAAATTCACCAATTAAGAAATTGTCAAAAAACAAAACAAAAGTAATAAAGGAGACAATACGTACGGAAGTTTTTGTAATAAGTCAACAGTGACTGTAATAGAAAGTTCAAACAGAAAGAGATTGAACTAAACTGTGCATAGTACAGCATAACAAACAGTAGTAATATATAATTACTACAACTATGCAAGTATGAACAACAAACTGAAACGTTTAAATAATAAGAACAAGAAAAGACATGGATTGTATAACCTACAATACGAATCCGTGCAGACAATGCATCAAAAAGAAGCATCCTTCCGGAGAGTGGTTCACCAACACCACTAGCAATCTTTAAAGCTTCAAGGGCTTGAAGACAACCAATAACTCCAGGAACTGTAGCATTAAAAAAAAACCAATACCGCCAAAACGGCAGTTTAAGTTTTCTTTGAAGATTTTTTTTCTTTTGGGGCATCTAATTGTTAATTTTTCACTTAGTGGATGGCTGGATGCATGTCTTCCCTTCAGCTTATCATTTTGGGGCATAAGTGGGTAATGGTGTGAGATTCAAAATAAACTCGTTCCTTACCAACTCCAAGAACTCCACTATCAGAGCATCTTTGACATGATGATGCCAGTGGCGGAATTGGAAATAGACATCGATAGCATGGTCCTCCCTTGTAATTGTAAATTGTAAGCTATAAAATACAAAAGGAATTACATTAATGGCCAAGGAGAAAAGGAAACATTTACAGTACGTCGTCATAGTTGCCAAAACAGGAAGCGGAAGTGGAAGCGGAAAACGAAACGGGAAACAGAAGCGGGAAACACAACCTAAAAATATAGGGGAAAAGGGGAAACGGGGATGCAATTGTAAAATTTTATCGGATATGATTATAAAACGTATGAGAAATATAGAGAAAACATATGCGATTCTTTTATCTAGTATTGGAAAATATTTTTCAAACTTAAGAATACCCGTTATATGTATACTTATATTTGATATTTTTTATAAACATATTACTTATAATTTAAAAGAATATACATAAAAAAAAAAAACTTTTGTTTTAGCATAACAATGCTAAAAACACTATATTTCACTATATTTTTATCGACTTTTATTTAATTTTGTATGAATATGTACTTGTCAAATTTACTATAAGTTTCCTAGTATTCATAATGTTTCTTAGTCGTTTTCCATGTATTTCCTATGTGTATCATTCGTGTTTCTAAGGCGTTTCCTACACGTTTCCAAGGCATTTCCTACACGTTTCCCTTAAAAAAAATTAGTATTTCGCCTTGGTACCGGAAACGAGTTGCCCACCCAAAACCGGCATGTCCGGTAACTATGAGTCCAACCATGTGACAGCGATGCCTCATGTAAAAAAGCAACTACTTACCTGGCCATCAAATCCTATAGCAGCACCAGACACAAGAGGCTACAAACACGAAAATTTAAAAAGTAAACTAAAAATGAACTAGCAACTGCAAACTGTACTTAATCGATACAGCACAGTAATTCAGTCAAAAGCAGCTCACCTTGCCCAACACCACACAACAATCACTGATTAGATAACGACTAGGAGCATTATCTGTTGCATCAATTACTAGGTCATATCTAGAAGCATCAATCATGGAAATCATTAATTCCCCAACAAAATAATGCAAGGCCAACTGTATACAGGAGATCATAAAAATACATACTTGCTCATGATATCCAAAGCATTAGACGTTCGTAAAGCTTCTCTGTGCTCCACAATGTTTATGGTGGAATTGATCCTTGAAAAAAAAACCAAGTTAGATAAAGCCAAAGTTGATTCTATCACAACATGGATGCCAAGATAGATGACAAGCCAGTGTAAGACAACCCTTATATGTGTGGATTGACACTACAAGTTTTAGAAAAGACAACGGAAAAGAGTACATACGAACGACAAGCGGCAGCAGCAGATTCCACTTTTGACCGACTAATATACTTTTCAGAATGGATAACCTGAAATAGAGTAAACTTGTTAGTGAAGAATAATCACAAGCATAATGAATGACACACTGGTATTTCAATTATTTGATGCTACTGAAAGCATTCAGCACCAAGAGCACAGTCATTTGTAGGCACGTAAGGCAACAATGTCATCCATCCAATTACAACAATCACAAGAATAATTACAGAACCGAGACTTGTACCTGCCGGTGCAGATTGTTAAGCTCAACCACATCATGGTCAACAATACCTAAGCGGCCTGGTAAGATTTCAAGACACTGAAGAAGTTAGTTTCAGAAACTAAAAAGGTCTAATCTGACGCAGAACGAATCCATCAGTAATGGATGTGAACTCGTGCTTCATAAAAATAAAATTCGAGATAACTGGAAATTAACACCTAATGAATGACAAAACAATCAAGTTATTCCCTTATTAATAGAGAACTAGAGATGCTTAAAGGAAATGCACTTTGAAGCAAAAATCTTACCTACACCGCATGCAGCAAGATATAACAGAGCAGGCGAACCTAGCCCTCCAGCTCCAACCACTAAAATTGAAGTTTTCAAGAGATTTGACTGCCCTATATCAAGCAGGTGCAAACAGTTCAGAAATAAATAGATAAATAAATAAACAAAAGGGTGGAGAGAACAATAAGCAGCGAAAGAAAATAGCAAGAGTAGAACTTGGAAGATAACCAATGCAACTGCACTCATCTTGCATAAATTGTAATTGTACTTAGTAGTACTAAAGGACAAGAAATTCAATCTTCTCTTATTACAATTTTCAAGCAACCCCTTTTTTTCAGTTCCGTTCCGTTCCGAGAATTTTCATTCTCCGTCCTTATTTTCAGCAACGATATTGAAACAATGGAACTTTATATTCCAATTGTTTTCACGGCGCTTCAGTCTCCATACAATTTTTTTTATCAAAACAATACATTTTTTAAAACAGACATCAATATATATTTTCTAAAACCTCTTCTGAAATTCAGATGCTTTAACAATAATTTTCTGAAATCTATATCCGAAGCAACATGCCAAACAGAGCGGCTTTTATCACAAAACCAGGATATGGACAGGTTCATGGGACTCATATTTTTACACAAATTTAATACCGTTGGATCATTTTTTATCTACGGTGGAAATAAAAAAGAGAATGGAACGTAACAAATCAGATCTGTAAATGCATTCCGCTAACCCCTCTCTCCATTCCTATTCTGCACAATCGATGACCCTTGCGGCCAACGATGTAGCTGTGCCAATCAATTGTCAAGAACCTTGCCTCTGCTGCCGACCTCGAATCTATTCACCCTGCCAGCATTAGGTTCCCGCATATCTCCCTCTGCAAACAATCTCGACCTGCTATTATGCTCATTTTAGGGTTCGGAGGTGTTTTATCTCATTTAAACTTCTTTGCAGAAAGAAGAGTGGAGGGCATACCAATCTCCCTCTCCCATTCCCCGTTATCCAATTTCGTATTCTATTTCAGTTTTGAAAGAAGAGACAATGGTAGATTACCTTGTCAATTGGCCAGAGTAGCCACGTCAAAGGGGCCAAGAATTCGGAGAGTGACGCTGGAGGGAGAAAGGGTTGATGGTACAGGTTGGGGGATAGAGATCTGCTGTGATACATTATTCTCTATGTTTTAATTCCACCGTAGGATCCAAGATGACCAAGTGGTT
>MKEJ01024833.1:0-15773 GCA_001753735.1 Embelia ribes | reverse complement strand
ATCCCTTTTTGGTATGTATATACTATTCTGGGATTTAAAAACTGTTAATTTACTTATTTAATTAATTTAATTAAATCTTCGTATAAACAACCTGAAGAGTTAATCGATAACAAACACCCACTGCAATTTAAACCCTTTAATCATGTTGATTTTCTAAAATTCTTAGCAATAGAACATGGTCGCAAATCGAAAAACTGTCTCAAAAACTTTTGCGGGGTGTGAGAACTGTATGAATATATCAAGCGGGTGTGCTCATGAAGTAATAAACTTTGTTGTATATATGTTTGTGCTCTTTGTTCATTTGTACTTCTTTTGTGCTTGTGCTGTAACAAATTAGTGTTCTTGGAAAATTTGTAATCCTTTTATCAACATGTTTTATTAACATGGTTTGTTTCAAATATTAATTATTCTTCTTGTCTATGGCAAAAAAGTTTATTACCACTAATTAAACCTATTCTAATTTTGTCATTCAGAAACCAAATCAATGGCCTATCGTAAATTTAGCGCCAAAAGTTAACCTAAATGTGTCCATCGTTGTACTAGAAACACAATTTTTTGTAAACAATATTGGAGCCATTAGAAGTGATTACGGATCTATAAAAATCATAGCGGTGTTCTATGAGAAAGTATCAAAGTTCGAACGAATGACACATTACGCGTGGGGATAGAAATCACTTGTAACGTGATTCCCTCTTACTTAAATGTTAGCTGGGAACCTCAAACCCATAAACTTTTAATTATAATTAAGCATGATTTTTTCTACCGGGTTGATTAAGCCTCTAGTTTATTGGAAATAAAACGCATACAATTAGTTTGCATGTACTAGATTATCAATCACAAAATACATAACTCACTTTATACTTACACAATTATAAGAGCTTAACGCACTTTTAATTTATTACAATGATAGCTTTTACATATTTATAATTATCAATGTAACAACCTATATCAAGTGTAAAATTTTCTCTAATAACTACTACTAATAGTTTACTTATGTTTTGAACAAAATACCCTCCAAATAATTGAGGTTGGCGTTGTACTTTTCACATAGTTATCCTTTTCTGATGTCATGTGATAGATTATAGAACTGTAGAATAATTAAATTTTTTTTTTTTTTTTTTTATGCTTTGCATTTTAAACCTTTTCGATTTCTATGATTGAGATCTCGATCTAGTGGTCCCGGTACTCTTATTACATGATAATATTATCATGTCTATTTTATTTACGTAATATGCATGTTAATTATTTAATGATATGTTGATAGGTGATTTTGTTTGCACATACTGCGACAATGTTATGCTGATGGTTCACTTCTAAACAGACGGATTTTGAAAATAATCAAAAGACTAATTTAACATCAAGTACGTATTATTGTAATCTGAAAATCTAAAACGTCACAATTGTAAATATTCTGAACCATAATATTCTTGTCTCGATTACATTTATTTGAAGATTGTACCTATAATTATACGCAGAGATATCATAAGCAAAACTCCAAGCAAATAGCTACATGTAGTGACAAGGACATGGTGGCCATTTACATATCGGGGCACTTTACAATTTTCTTATTTACATGATAATGTTATCATCATATCTAGACTGATTGATGCTAAAATTTTAATGTAAAAGTAAATTTAACATCCACCAGGTACGATTGGGATCTGAAATTTTGATATGTCACAATTATAAATATTGTGAAACTTTTTATATTCTTCATGTCTCGATTACATTTATTTGATGATTGTACCCATAGTTTTACAAAAAACTACACATATTTCCAAGGACATAGACGCATGTGAATATTTTGATTGCTTGAATCAACTTGTATTATAAATAAAAATACAAAAATAAGAAATGGAATTTTAAAATCTGCAACACTAAAGAGGTTGATTATAAACCTCCTATAATTTTTTTTTTCCCACCAAAATCTCATTTTCAAGAGTACATTTCTTGATATGTGGAAGTTAAAGCCAACTTCTTGTACTAGCCCCTGCAGTAAGAAAGAGTAAAATCAAATTTTTACAAGTAAATTTTTGTGAATACACAAGACCTGGTAGAAAACCATTTTTTTTGTGCCAAACACGAAAGACTTAGTAGAAAACCATGATTAAGCGCAAGTAGAGAATGTCAAATATTGTTTTCAGCCAAGTAAAAGGGGTCACATATTGTCTATAATACAACATTTGTGAATAACAAGTTGGGGATGATGTTGCAAAATGTTCGAGTCGCATGACCTAGACTTATCATCTATTAAAAGCCGCAAGACTAAGGTGAGATTGAATTTAAAGTACAGGGGAGAATAGAGCAATTTCTCCAAATTTGAGCTATATTGGGTATTATAAAAGGCATACAAAGCAAGAATATATCTTAAGTTTTTTCAAATAAACCATAACAAACTAGCAAATTGTGCTACTTTTGGTAACCAAAAGAAGTACCAAAAATGGGTTCTTTAACAATGCCTAAACTTCCAATAATAGATTTTACCAATGAAAACCTAAAGCCGGATTCGAGTGCTTGGATCTCAGCATGCAACCAGATAAAACATGCTTTAGAAGAGTACGGTTGTTTCACTGCATTGTACGACAAAATTTCTCCCGAGCTTCACAAAGCTATTTTCAATGCGGCCGATGAGGTGTTTGATCTCCCCACGGAGATTAAAGTTCAAAATATTAATGAGAAGCCTTACCATGGATATGTAGGCCAAATTCCCTTTGTTCCTCTACATGAAGGGTTAGGGATTGACTATTCTACTAATCTTGAAGAAGTTCAAAGCTTCGCAAAACTCATGTGGCCACAAGGGAATGATCCTTTCTGGTATAGCATCTATTAATTTCTTATTCAAATGCTTTTTTTAGATTATAGTTTTGTTTGTTTTTTTTCGAATTTTACATTTTCGGTACCACTGTAATTAGTTGTTTTCGGTATTTTGACAATAATTACCCACTTCGATCATGGTTTTTTCCTTTCATTCTAATTTTTACTTTTAATTTGGAATCAGTAGTTTCTAAAACAAGCTTCTTAAAGAGCTTCTTTATTATTAGGAATCTCACCAAAAAATTAAATAAAAATCCTCATTTAAGCACGGTTTTAAATGCTTTCGATGATTTTCATGTCATTGAGTACATGTACAAAATTAACTTTTCTTTTTTTCCTAATAGAATATGTTATTAAAATTAACCTTTCATTTTTTTCCCTAATATTTAATTATGCTCTTATTAATTTTTTCGTTTGTTGCTTACCAACAAAACCCCCCACCCCCCCACCCCCCCAAAAAAAAAAAAATACAAAAAACTATTGACTATTTATATTATTGATTCTCCCATTTTTTCTCTCTATATTTTGAAGTTCTTACTTTCACTTCTTTCTCATATCGTCTCACTTGTTAATTTTTTAGCCGGAAATTATGGTTTCGACCTTGTTCAAATTAATATGCAATTTTACCGTCTTATTTTTCGGAACTTGTAATCTTTGTCTTATTGCTTTATTAGTGAGCGGTTTAAAAGATGTGACATGGCACATTATGACTAGCACATCAGACCGACTTCTCTTGCGGATATGAGTTATTCAACAATAATCCCAGGAAAAATCCTAGCAATATCTTACTTATAATATGCTCAGGACGTTATTTCTAAAAAATTATCCAAATCAAGCTCCCCAAGAGACCAAGAACATTATGCGTTAAACATTTTTTCGTATAGTACTCATAACATTGCTTTTTATCTTGGTTAGCGAAACTTCGGTGCAATTCGCAAGGACGGTAGCTCAGCTGGACAGTATCGTAGCAAAAATGTTATTTGAAAGCTATGGCATAGAGAAATATAGTGAATCTCACATTGACTCGGCTACTTATCTTCTTCGGTATTTGAAATACCGAGCTCCGACCAAGGGGGAAACGAACATGGCGTTTCCCTCTCACACGGACAAGAGCTTCATGACCATTCTTTATCAGAACCAAGTTTCGGGTTTAGAGATCAGAAAAAGAGATGGAGAGTGGATCTCTGTGGAGTTCCCACCGAAATCTTTTGTTGTCATGGCTGGTGATGCTTGCCAGGTCCGTCTTGATTTAAGCCCTAAGCAAAAGTTCATAATCGCAATCTTTGCCTACAAAAGTATTTAGAAAGTAATCCAACATTTACATTCTTCTATGCCAAAAAAAGAAAAGAAAAGAAAAGAAGATGGTTTAGAACATAATGTTTCTTAGTGCTAAAAACAATTGATAGCGAAACCTTATAAAGACGTATTTATCCATGTTGCCACGACAGCACCCCGAGGCACTGTTGGTTGGACTGCGAATGCAGATGTGTCCACATGGACCGAGTCCGCCAAAAAATGCCTCCATCTCCACAAGTCCAAGCTAAATATTCACTTGCAACAGCAACGTTCATCATCAATAGAAAAACTTGTCCGAGTGGCCTTTCATTTGTGTGGTCACCACTAGAAACACTTTCTTTTAGTGAGAACAATCTTTGGCTAAGGAAAGTAATTATGAGTAACAAAATAAAACGGTGTCCCAAATTATGTCTAGCATCACTCTTCTATTTACATAATTTTAATAGACAATTGCTTTCACTTCCATTTAAATTTTAATTGGAACGATGCCATAATTTATTGGAATGACTATGTAATGTAAAAACGAGTAAAGATGTTACATTGACTTACTCTATTGATTTTTTTTTTTTTTTTTACTGAATTATTATGTTTTAAGATAATATCCGCATTTAATATTTTGATTTGTGTATTATTATCCTCTCCACTTTTCAGGCATGGAGCAATGATAGGGTCCTCTCTCCTAAACACCGTGTCACCCTGGACAAGAACGGTACCAAAACTCGTTGCACCATCGCACTCTTCTCTTTCCTTAGCAAGAACATCGAAGTACCTGAAGAGTTAGTCGATAACGAACATCCTCTACAATTTAAACCCTTTGTGCACGTTGATTTACTAAACTTCTATGCAACAGATCAGGGTCGAAAATCGCAAAACATTCTTAAGGACTTTTGCGGCGTTTGAAAAAAAAAAGTGTCTATAATTTAAGATGTATTTTGTTGTTATTGTAAGTGCCCTTTATTCATGTGTACTTTGTTTCGTGTGTGAGGTATAAATAAAAGTTAGTGGAAAATCTGTAACCGTTTAATCGACAAGGTTTGTTCGGGAGATGTTTCATCCTCGTGTGCTTGTGTATGTATGTGATGCATAGTTATGTATTTGCTCCTAAACTAATATCAATTGAAGGCATTATTATGGTTTTTTTTTAAATTTGTTTTTATTCAGAAAATATTTTCTCATTCAATAAGTTGTTTTGTCCTTGTTGAAAGCATGTATTGCTCCAAGAAATAGAGGGATTCTCGTGACAACGGTGCTGCTAGTGTAGGTGTTACACGAAAAAGATTGTTTAGTAAATATTGTCTTAGTTATTGATATGATATGTTTTAGTAAATATTATTTAATCACCAAAAAGAAATATCGCTGCTTCTCTCTAATAAGGGTGCATTGGAGAAGCAAGCAATTTTTGTTACAAATTTGTTATAAATTGGCGTCAATACCAGCAACAAATTTTATCGCAACGTATCTTTTTTGTTACACAGTCATATATATATACTGATAAAATATATGTTTTCCTGTTGAAATAAATCATAACGGGAAATATAGAGTCTAGACCAAATTGTAAGAGTAATGGGTTATGTTTCGAAGTGATGAGCATTTTACATCTCATACGAAATTTACAAAAACTGGTAAATTTATATCTATATATATGAATACGCAAGTGAGTTTCTCCAAGTTTGCCTATAATACTGGACCCATTCAAAGCTGCTGACACTAACTATTTATTTTTGGTTTCTGTCTTTTTCTGATGTCCTTGAAAATATGACATAATCAAAAGGCCTGGAATTAAGATAATAAAGGGTTTTATTTTTAAGTGATGAACACGTTGCATCTCAAGTCGGCAATTTGAAAAATACAAAGAGCTGGTGAATGCATTTTATTTATTACTAGCGTGTAGTTTGCGTGATGCGCAGAATACATATATTATGTTCTTTATTGCCTCTTATTAATTTTAATAGTTTTATTAAATTAGCGTGTTGTCTGCGCGATGAGCAGAATGCATATTTTTTTCGTAGAAATTAATTTTTCATAAAAATATTATCTTATTATAAATCTCACGGGTTATGTCTTTCCTGTGATTTTGCGTGTAAATATTTAGAGGGTTAGTTCTTGCGCCCTCTTATGCACCAACAATTTAAGGTCGATCATCGCACCCTAAATATATCTCTTTTCTGTTTAGAGGGCTAGTCCTCGCACCATCTAATCGTATAACTCAATTTATTTGCTCAATTCACTTATTCTTGTTATGTTTCATATTCAAATGCAACTGAACTCAATTTATATTACTCATAATAGTATGAAACCATCTATCAGACATTAGGGCACAAAAGCACACAAGATCAACTCATGAACACAATCACACAAAAACTCATGGTTCTAACCACAAATACAGTAAATTATAACTGCACATGTGATTGTGCATAGAAAATTTCTCAAAAAGACACCGAAGCAAAACCCTTGTATTTCCCCTCTCCGAACACCAACAGAAATGAATCACCTACACATAAACATATATATTTCACTCTCAATTGACTAATTAAGCCTCATCATATCTATCTACACAACTAGAGTCGGTAAGTGTCACAAAATAATAAGGGAATAATAATAGCATTCATTGAATAATGAATACGAAGCAAGTTTATATACAAGACTCACAAGGACTAAATTGTAAATAAATGTAAATGCAACTACCCTAAAAATATAATATATGACACAAATATTATAAAACTCAATACTCTTGCTCAAGTTGGAGCATATAGATCCATAATGCTCAACTTGCGCGAAAATTGTTGATGAAGATCCCGTCCCCAAGGCTTGGTGAAGATGTTGGCTAGCTGAGAGTGCACATAAGTGTAGGCAGGCAAAATAAGACTAGCACGAAATTTGTTACGCACGAGGTGATAGTCTACTGGTTATCACAAAAAAGTTGTATAGGATGAGAAGAAGAAACACCCAAATCACATAGAAGAGCAGTGAGTAGCTCACAAGTCATAGTAGCTATAGCACAGTACTCAGCCTTAGCATTAGAATGAGAAACAACATCCTGCTTTTTAGGACGCCAAGAAATAGGGCTGGTACCCAAAGTTATAAAAAAACTAGTAGTATAATGATGTATGGTAGGACAACTGGCCCAATTTGAGTCGATGTAAGCAGCAAGCTGAAGATTTAGAAGTGGATAAAAAGAAAATATCATGTCCTGGAGTACCTATAATGTAGCACAAAATCCGATAGACATCCTGGAGGTGAATATCATTAGGTCGTTGCATAAATTAACTAAGACAGCTGACGACAAAAGAAATTTATGGCCGAATAATCAACAAGTAAATAAGGTGACCTATGAGATAATGGTAAATGCCAGGGTTAAAAAGTGGCGTGCCAATATCAGGACGTAAACTTAAGCTCTGCTCCATCGGAAAAGCAGAAGGCCTGTCCGGAATCAGTAAGAATGTCTGGAGCATATTTTTGTTGAGAAAGAAATATTCCATCAAAAGAACGTGCAACCTCCAAACTCAAAAATTACTTCAACTTACCCAAATTTTTAATGTGGAAGAGATCTTCCAAAAGCTGCTTAATAGTAACAATACTGTTTGGGTTGTTTCCCGCTATAATAATATCATCAACATAAACTAGTATAGCAGTGAAAGAAGAACCCACAATGCGCGTAAAAAAAGATCTGACTAAGATTGGCGGTAACTTGCTAAAAGTAAGACAAAAGAAAGCTTCAAGTACCAATTCCGATAAGCCTGCTTGAGGCCATAGGTGATTTGTGCAACCGACAAATACGTGTTTCCCTCTGACCTGAATAACCTGGTGGTAATGACATGTATACCTCATCGTCAAGATCACCATGAAGAAACGCGTTGTGAACATCCCACTGATGTAATTCCCATTTGTAGGCAACCGCAACAAATAATAAACAACAAACGGTGGCCAACTTGGCCATGGGCGTAAAAGTATCATGAAAGTCAAGGCCTTTGATCTGAGTATACCAAACGAGCCTTATAGTGCTCGACTGAACTATCAACGTCCAACTTGGTCTTGTAAACTCACTCACAACCAATCAGTTTTTTACCCGGGAGTAAGGGTACCAATGTCCAAGTCCAATTTGCTTCAAGGGCATGAAACTCGGACTCTATGGCCTCCCTAAAATGGGAATATCACACAACAATACTATAAGTAGTAGGATAAGAAATATGATTAGCAGAATTAAGTAGTGCAATATGAGAAGGAGAGAAACGAAAATAAGAAATGAAGCCAGAAATAGGATATACCATGCTAGATGCCGCAGATGAGACAACAGTGAGCGCGCTCGAATCGGAAGGCAAGGTATGGTAATCAAAGTCAATAAGGTGGCTAGGTATTTCTGTGGTACGTTTGGGGCACAATGAACGTGGGTATGGTTGGGCCTAGATAGGATGACTCTCGAGTAGGGGTCTCGGTTCAACGATGGTATGGGTAGGATGACTCTCAGGTGGGGATCTTGCATCGGAAAAACCCTCGATAGAACCAGTTGGAGGGGACTGAGCTATTACTAGAGCAAGAAAACTCCATTTGAATCGAACATAGGCTCTACCGGAGTTGTAGTGGGGTCAGGAGGGCAGATTGTAACACCCCGAAAAAATGCGAAGGAAAATTTTTGCAAAATAAATTAATAATTGTACACATTGTACGATTAATTTTATCTCAAGAATTATCAAGACTACACAAGAATAGCTGAATCTTTTGCAGACTTACGATGGGGATAAAAAGAATTGGTTCGAAACTCGTATTGTAACATGACAGTTGGTAGAAATTTTGAGGTTATATTCAGAAGTTTTAGAGTATTCGGTTTAGTTAGAATAATTTAGTAATTTTGTTGGTTATGGGTTATACTTACGAATTCATTTATATATATTGAAGGTAAGTATTTATGATTGTGGTTAGTTGTGAATATTTGAGCTTATTTGAGGATGCGTGATGTGATTTGACTTAATGAAATTTGGGCTTTACGATTATTAGCATATCAAATTTGGAAACATTTGATATAAGTTAGGAATGTTCACATAATTCTTATTGGACCCAGTTGAATTTAATTAGTATATTTCCAGTTAAATCCTAATTCTTGGTTGACATATTATATATATATATATATGACATATGTCTGTAAATGTTTCTTTGTTAGGAAAATTAGAATGAATGAGGTGCATAGTTTCATTAACAATTTGTGATGATTAAGCAACCAATTTGTTAAAATATGATTGGTTGTAATTATATAAAATTAAAACTTCCCAGTATGCAAAAGTAATTTATGGCCATAATGGTCGGGTCTTATAAGGCCACTAAATAATAAATATGAGCATTAGATAAATAGGTACACATGTTAGGGAGCCAACATAAGAAGGTTAAGTAAAAAATAATAGCTCTATGTTAAGTGGTTTCATGCTATTGGATAGAACTTGATAACTAGAAAATATATATATATATAAACATGGGAAATTTAGGCTTCTAATGACCGGATAATATGGCTTCAAATTTTATATATGTGATCATTAAATGCATACATACACTTGTTAGAATATTAGAATATGAATATAAGGAGATAAGAATCAAAGAAAATGGCTAAGGGCTAAATAGTAGCACTTTATTGGCTAAGACATTCACACTTAATACAATGAGTTAAAAACATGGACTTTATAGTGCTATATTGACCGTATTAGATAGAGCAAATGTGTTACATTTTGCCACATTGTAATATGAACATAATTAGTTTGAATTCAAAAGTTTTGGTTTAAAGTAAAGGTGGAAGGGTTTAATTGGTGTATTAGTAATAAGTTGGCAAACTTAGTCATTAAGTCATATATACATAAATAAGTAGATATATGATGCCAATATAGGTATAAATACCCATAAGTGGCCAGTCAATAGAGTGCCTTAACCCACTTAAATTTTTTTTCCTCTCTTTTCTAAGTTATGTTTTCTTAGATAACTTAAGACACTTAGTTTTTTTGTTTAGCTCCTTTGTTTACACGTCACTTTGATGAGCATCTACACTATATATAAGACTTGGTTTCCTACTTAACACTTCCAATCTTCAAGTTCTTAAGTTTCGGTTGATATTCAAGTAAGGAGTGAGAAGGGGGTTATTCACGTTTAACGCGGAGGGGTTAACTTAAGGGTATTCAAGGATTTTCTCGGCGGTTTTCATTCTATCATTCCATTCACACCTTCCACACTTATGTTCTTTGAATGTCAGCTACAGGCAGAGACTAAATAAATAACTTGTAATAAGGTTTGATATGATTTCTAATGGTTGACAGTTCCAAAACTTTGTGTTCAATTACGAGTGTTACAAAACTAAATAAATAAGATAACAACAAAAAAACCTCTAATTATTGAATTTTCTTTTCACCTCCCTATTTAATATTTTTAATATTCTTTGGGTCATTCATACATGCTGACATCATCAATCATGTCGATTTAATTATTGAATTATTTCATCCGAGAGTATCAAACTAGAATTTTTCAAGCAGATTTGGTTGCTTTTCTAATTCCTAATAGATCCAAAACTAATGATAATTATACCTATTTTTAATCATAACTTCATCCGTCTACTAATAACAACGTTGGCCGAAATAAAGTTTTGGACAATACAAAAAAGTACTTATAAATTTTGAATAAAATATAAAATACGATTCGGTAGTATTTTGGCTGGACTTGAGCCAATCCGGTAAGAATGGACTCCATCTAGTCTCCCTATTCCCGCTCCGATCTATGACTCAATCTCTCTCATCCCTCGTCTCGAACCCTTAGCCGCTATGGATCGGTGACCATAGATGCCACTTGCAGATCAATTTTTGTCGCCTCTTGGTCAGCGCTTGTGGATGCCACCGTATTGTCAGCAACTAGTTAAGAGAATAGGGTGTATGACTTTCGAGCTTTATGCCTAATCCCTTCTCTCGCTATCCATTTTTTCTAACTGGCGAATTTTGGCCGATTAACATGTTTTTCCGTCCAATTGGATCGATTTCTCCCTTTGTATCCTCGCTACACTGAGATGTAAATGGATAGATACAACATATTTAGTGGAATCCACCTTCATTCTATTGGCCGACATAGATAGTTTAGTTCTGTGTTTATTGTTATATTATGTGATTACTGGTTAGAGGTTTCATGAATCTAACTCTTGAGAATTAGGAATTGTTCTTCATTGAGCTTCAAGTTTTCTCTTTCTCAAGATCATGGCGGTGTAACTTGGTCATGACTTAGGCTAGGAGTAATTGCATTTTGATATCGAGTAGTGGATGTTAGATATAATAGTATATCAATTTACCTTATGAATTTGAGTACAGAAATAGAGTTGTTTTAATTCTTATTCGTTGTCTATAGTAGTTATGAGACAAAATAAAGGTTATTCATTTAATTTTACTAGCGGACGTGCACAGTTGCGAATGTACGTAACTTAGTCGTTGAAACATTACAATTTTCTCTTTGATACTTTGAGTGCAATTTAATTTATTGACAATTATAATGTGACAATCATATTTTTTCACATAATTGTTTATTCATTAAACCACTTCTAAATACAATGACTATATTAAAAGTTTTTTACTTTACAATTCATGATTTTGTGCTATAGATAAAATAAAACTAATACCATTAAGGGAGAGAAGAAATTAACTTATGTCATTGAACATTTTAATAATAGAACTCAGTTGTAAGTATCCGATAAAATATCAAAGATAAGAGTTTTCACAAAAGTTTCATAATTAGTACCTAATTATTTATCAATGAAAAAATTTGAACTGAACTATTAATAAGTTAAAACCCAACATCCTTTGCAATCATTATATCACGAGATCATCCAATACCTCTCAATGTTACAAATAGATATTTACATCAAAATAAAAAACATATGATTTGTGCATTCATTTTTAAATAATGGACTATATTATATTATAAACATAAATTTTTATTCTAACATCTACCCGTGTAAGTTTGTTCCCTTTATAAAATATAATTTACCAAAAATTATTATAGGATGTACACTTTATGATCTTATCCTTGACAATTGTTTTGATTTTGTCTTTGTGAAATTTAACTATTATACAATCAAATATCTACATCAATGAATCAAAATAGAAAATAGGGTATATAACTTCATTCAAAATTTATATATTGAATTTAAATTCTAAACTTACAAAATCAAATATCAATTACTTATTTCAACATGTATTCTATCAAGTTGCAAATCCACATAAGTTTGTTAATTGGATTGGACATGACTTGGCTGGAGGTACTACTCGATGCTCCTTAGTATAATTGCTTGACTGAATTGATATCGGATTTAGAGAGAGGTTTGACACATAGATAGTTATTAGGTCTATGGGCAGGTTAAGAATAAATAAATAGATATATTAAAATTTATCAATAAGGTTATGATATATTAATTAATAGATTAAGATGGTTTTTTAAAATTTACAAATATGATATTATATAGTTGAACTCTGTAATAGATTGAGTGGAAGTAATTTGGAAAGTGAAAAATGATTAAATATTAGGAGAATTTGTATTTTTAGAGTAGAGTTAGATAGATAATAGTTTTATATCAGAAAATAAAATGATAAAATTTTTTAATATTCCAAAATATGAAAGTGACCTGTTACTTATAAAACGTTTCCAAAGGGAATAAGATTTGTCAGGATTTCTAATACTCGGCAGATCAAAATATGTGTACTATAGCGAGTGTAATGAAAAATAAATAAATTGCCGTACACCAACAAAATTCTCTAATTATTGGAGGGGCCAGAACCTTAATTTTTTATTCACAATCCCTATTTTATATTTTAAATTTTCGATTCCTACATATTGACAGCATCAATTATTTCCCTTTAGTTAAGGAATTATTCTCCATCCGTGGGTACCAAACTATAATTTTCATGCAAATTTGGCTGTTTTTGTTATTCCTAATATAAGACTTTGGTTAATAAGATCTTGTAATCTTGAAAAAATAACACCTACTCAAGAAGCGTCACTTTGATTGACAATTATAATATTATTTTTTATTTTTTGGTAGAAAGAATCTTTTGGTCCCTGAATGCTTGCTTTGCTAGTAAATCGTTATAAGACATTTTAATTCGAGTTTATTCTTGTTATTCTTTTAGTCATGTTTACACTGGCGGATGAAGATTTTAATATAATTGACAAAAATAAATATTAAACTTGCGAACTTTACAAGTATAATCAAGATGAGTTGGCATTGATCAAGATTTGTTATGTAAATAACACTTGTAAAGTGTGAGTGTATCACAAATTAAGCTAAGAGTAGATTACACTTTTTCCCATGAGGTTTTTTAACACTTCAAAATATCCACTAGGTTATTTGAAATTATATTTTTCTTACAAAACAAAATAAAAGTTTGACTTACACATGGAAAGAGCATATGAACCCTTATTTTTTCGTGTTATTCTATTAATTTTGAAACTGATAATTGGGAAAATTAGAGAAAGACGATCATAAATTTTGGAATTTTTTTCATTTATGTATAATAATTATACAATCTATATATATTTTTAAATTACAAGCTCGAATACGGGTGCTAGTCAAAGACATTTTAAAAATTTTATAGGTTATTTGGGACATTTAAGCTGCCTTACACTTCGCACCTAAAAACTTGGTGGTTAAAGAGCAATGAACATATGAACTTTATGGGGGATAATATAATTTCGAAACTTTAGAGGGTACTCTGAAATTGTCAAAAACTCATGGAAGAAAAGTGTAAGTTACCCTTAAAGCTAAAAATGTCCCTTCTACGTTCTAATGTTAAATTTATTGTTAAAAAAATTTCTGAATAATAATAATATAATTAATTAAAAATAATAAATTGGAAATAACATAAATTTAATATTAAATAATTGTACTAAATTGAAATTTATATTCTTTTTTTATAATACTGTTACACATGAAATATTGAGATTTAAATAAACACTGTATACTTGATGAGACCACAGTTTTACTATATCCCCTTAAATCCAATTTACCTGCCACCCGAGTTACTTCTGGCCTGAACTGTAAATGGACTCCCAATGTACAACGCCTGCTCACTATGCCCTGATGGAAGATGCAATCTAGGCGTCTGGTCGAGCTTTTTTGGTGTAGTACCTTCTCTAACCATATGACTGTGGTTGGTGCAAAGGTGCAAAAGGTGCAAGTGATGTGAATTTTTAGAATCATAAAAATTGGCTGAAGAGCAACCCTTTTAATAGCCATGCAAATGGGGTATTACTTCAGCCATAAAGTCACCATTAGTGTGACATAATAATTGACTTGTAACCTCATGTAGTGGAAAAATTATAGAATTGAAGACACTCAGAAAATCCAAGGGGTATCTATACTTTTTTGCAACTCCTGAAACTTTTGGGGTCTTTTCATAATTTTTAAAAATATTTAATTAAAATATTTGGTCCGAACCATACATGCGCACCCAAACGAGCCTGAACCTCGGATCTTGACTCTGACCCTGACCTTGACCTGATCCCATGACCGGATAAGGACAAGGATGCGTCTAACACGCTATGCGTAACCAGCTACCAAGCCCAGGCCCCAGCCTTGCTCGGCCTAGTAGCACATGTGGATGTGGGATAATTCTCACATCGACTAGTAACACATGTTATTGTATATATATAATATAAGAAGACTCTGTGTCTAGTCGATGTGGGATAATTTCCATAAGATTTAGCATCTTACCCTATCCCCTTTTAACACCTCACTATGAAACTAATTTTTATTCACACAGTTTTATGGTATTGATAATGTAATATATCGTTTCATAACTCTCATTACGAGCTTTAAAAACCACCCAAGAAGGGGAAAAAAATAATATATGTACTCCACATAAAAATGATTCAAAATTGGTAGCTTTCATGACTTCAATCTCATAAAAATCATATGGAAAACCATACATTTTCTAACAATCCCCCACATGGATGCAATTAGTTGAAATGCACTATGCATCCTATATGCAATCGAGAGTACTACGAAAACTTGTTGCATCAGGAAAGGTAGCTTTCGCCTTGAACCTTCCATAGTAAAATACTATCGGATATACTTGCAAACCGGTGGATGTGATGCCTTGAACCGTTTGGCATTTTGTGTATACCAAGACAATAATATCCACACAACACCTTCTCTACACCACTATTCGACTCATTTGTTGTGGTCCATTTTGGCCCTGGATTGTCTTGAATATTCTTCGAGTGCTCTAGAGACTTAGCCCTTAAAATTATCTAATAGTAGCAGCCCCTAAACACTCGATATAAGTGATGTCGAGTTAAGAGTATCCTATCACACCCTACTCATTAATACAAGATACTCAGATCATTAAAACCCCCCAGCTTAACCTTAACATAGTACAAGTCTATCACTTTTTCACCTTAGGAACAGAATGAAAACTCAATTTCCGAGTACTTTTGTTGATTCCCTCTACAATTCAGTTTTCCCATTGAACTCGTAAACTGGGATTTATAGTTCAGGTTGGATTTCCTTCATGACGGGTAATCAATTTTATAGGCTTTAACCCCATTCCCCTAGATGAAATTTCAACTCAATCTAGAGTTAAACCTTTTATTAATGGGTCCGCAAAGTTATCCTTTACTTTACATAGTTTATGAATATTACACCATTTGCTAGCAAC
>MKEJ01024826.1:0-17215 GCA_001753735.1 Embelia ribes | reverse complement strand
AAAAAATAAAATAAAATAAGGTAGCATGTGCATTTGGAATACTTTATAAAGATAAGTAATGCTACATCCATTCTTAATTTTTATTTTTCTTACTCGGTGACTTGGTAAAAAAAATTTTAGATCCAATTATTAATGCAATATGTTTAAAACTGACTACATTAAAAAAATTTCTTTATTACGTTAGCAGGTAAAATAATTGAGTATAAATTATAAATGGATATAACATTACTACATAAAGAGTAAGAAAATCATGATTAGACAGAAAAGATTTCGTATGTTAATAAAAAGGATACCCTTAAGTGACTCAATGAATAAATAATACTGTCTTGTGAAGGTGATATTCTCATTCTATCCTTAGATATTTTTTTTCTTCTCATTTCAATTTTCACTCATGAAAAATTTCTTTAATGGATTAAGGTCTTTTTTTGTGAATAATAATGAAAATAGTCAAGCAAATTCCAGCTCAGTCGTTGATTGCTCTTTCTTCCAATTCACAAAACTACAAAAATTAATATATTAAAATGGTTATATATTACTTTTGCTCTTTTATTTTTGGTTGGTTCTGTTTGGTATAATGATTTATTGAAAGAAAATGTAAAGGAAAGAAAAATCTCTTCACCAAAAATCATGAATAAAAAAGTATATATTTTATTTTTCATCACATTTTCCTTTGATAAATCTCTGCCATGAACGTACCAGTAATATTTTGATGAACCACAAGTTATATGAACAATGCTAAATGAAAAATAAAATAGTTTTCCTTAGATTACATGTGTATAAAATTTATATATAGTGAGTTAGGATACATAACACATAAGCAATGTATTTAAAAAATCGATCGGTTATAAAAAAAATACATTTTTTTTATTCAACAACTTGTATACCAACTCATCATGGGATGAATTACAAACTATGATTGACTAATTTCACAGAATATATAAATTTTTATATGTTGGGGAAATGTTTTTGGATATGAAGAATCTTACAAATATCAAAATTACGGTCTATCATTTCCATTTTTCATTAATGATTTGGTAGTTTCGCCAAATCAAGTCATAAATGCTTCAATATTTCATTTTAATATAAAGTCTAATTAAACAACTCACATACACATAAACCCTTTAGCCTATAAATACCCTTTTCCACCCATTTCAACTTCTCATCACTACATACCCAACTCCCCATAAATGGAGCAACCAAATAGTTGTCTTGTTATCTTATCTCTCCTTCTAATCTTATGTTCTTACCAATCCTTTGCAAAACAAACAACATACAATGTGGTTAGCTTTGGGGCAAAAGGAGACGGGTACACCGACTCGACCAATGCCTTGCTAGCCGCCTGGGCCCAGGCATGTGGGTCTCCTAAGGCAGCCACAATATATGTGCCGCAAGGTAGGTACTTGATCAATGGTGTGGCGTTGTTTAGAGGGGAACAATGTAAGAGTACGGCTATAACTATACAAATCGATGGTACGTTTGTTGCACCTTCCAACTACAACGTTTTGGGTAGCGGTAGGAATTGGATCGTGTTTGAGTGCGTTGATGGAGTCACGATCAATGGTGGAACTCTCGATGCTCAAGGTGCAGGGCTTTGGGCTTGTAAAGCCTCCGGCAAGAGCTGTCCTAGTGGAGCTACGGTACTTTTTTTTTAAGAAAATACAAATTTGACCTTATTGTTAGTTTTTTATTTATTAAATTTATTTTGAATAAAAAGTTGTCGGTTTTTCTCTAAACCCCAAAAAGAAAACGTTACAAAGACCATTGACCTTTTTGGACTTGGAAAGCTCCGTAATCTTTAAAACTTTTCATTGGGTTTACTATAGGTTCATATATAGTTGTACCAAAAGATAAGGGAATTAAGGAGTTAGTGGGTAAATAGGGGTATTGTAATTTTATAAAATTGACACTTATCCTTAATAATTTTTTTATAGTAATTAAAATTGTATTTATTTTGAATTTGAAGAGTAATTTTGGTAATTTAAAAATTACTTAGTTTCAGGTTGTTATATATAATATAGTATATAAGTATAGATAGATAAATATATATTGTCCATTTCAAAGGAAAAATAGTTCTTATATTTAGATTTGTACATTTCTTGCGACTTTTGTGCTACAACAAATGTGACAAACTAATAAAAATTTGTTACCCTATTTTTGTTGAAATGCACCACCATTTCTCGACATGAAGGACAACTATGGACATACCGAAAATATTGTTGGGAAGAAATTTTAATTTGCTGATAGAATTAATTGAATACTCTTTGAACTGATACCTCAAAAATATTTACTAATACGTCTTACATAATAATTTCAGACCGATATTTTGAATTGAAGTAGAACATTGCAGACATAACCACTTAAATTATTAGATATCACAGATTTAAAAAAACAAAAACAAAAACAAAACAAAACAAAAAACAAAAATTTAAAATCTTTGACACAACTTTATATCCCAGAACTTAGCTTAATTACAACTTAGTTATTAGATAATTGGTATCATAGATCAACTTTCACAAGAGCCCAGGTTAGCTTGTATCTATTTCATCCCAATTTAATGTGCTAAGACCTAGGCTAAAAATAATTCCACTTAGTCTTCCTTAAGAATTATCAGAAGCATTCTTTTATTCACTTTCATGAGCTGCTCTGATTTATTTATTTATTTATTTATTTTTGGGTGGTAATGACAGACACTGGAATTTAGCAATTCCAAAAATATTCTGGTGAGCAGATTATCCTCGTTAAACAGCCAAATGTTCCACGTTGTCATCTTCAATAGTAATAATGTGAAGCTCCAAGGTTTAAAAATCTCAGCCTCCGGCAACAGTCCTAACACCGACGGTATTCATGTTGCTTCTTCATCTGGAGTTTCCATATTGAGCTCAATGATATCCACTGGAGATGATTGTATCTCCATAGGCCCAGGCACTAATAACTTGTGGATGGAGAACATCGCATGTGGGCCCGGCCATGGTATAAGGTATAGCACCAACTACTTGTTTGATCATCTATCTTAAAAATTAAATAAAAATTTTGACAATATAAGTAATACCCTAGACAAATCTTAGATTAAGTTCACAACATAAGTAATACCCTAGACAAATCTGCTTATTTATGATTAAGTTGACAAATCTTAATCACTATTCTATCAATAGAGAAACCCAGGTTCAAGTTTTTTCTTTTTATCTTACATATACATGCTGTTTTGGTATGTTTCATGCAGCATTGGGAGTTTGGGCAAGGATATGCAAGAGGCCGGAGTAAAGAATGTGACGGTTAAGACAGCTACATTTACGGGTACACAGAACGGTGTGAGGATAAAAACATGGGCCCAACCCAGCAATAGCTTTGTTAATCAAGTCCTCTTTCAACATATCACTATGGTTAATGTCCAAAACCCCATCATTATCGACCAAAATTACTGCCCGGACGATGAAGGGTGCCCTAATCAGGTACATTTTTCCATCAACTTTATCCAAAAACTGAACTCTGTTGGTCCCTTAGATTTGAGTTAAATTTAATTAATTATTTCTTTTACATGCAGGCCTCGGGTGTCCGTATTAATGACGTGACATATCAGGACATACATGGAACGCCTGCGACAGAAGTTGCGGTGAAATTCAATTGCAGTAAAAAATATCCATGCTCGGGTATCAGATTGCAAGATGTGAATCTAAGTTATGAAAATCAGAAGGCAGAGGCTTCATGTGTTAATGCTGAAGGTATTGCTTCTGGGATGATTAAACCATCAAGCTGCTTGTAGAAAGCAAACAAAGGGGAATAGAGTAAACACAAGTGGCAATAGATTTTATTCCCCACAACTATACTTAGGGTTAATTTTAATTTATGGTAATATTAGGTAAAAAATATTAAGGAGAATTTTGCTTGAGCTTGAGGTGGAATCAATCCGTTGGGGTTGTAACCTGGCCTTGCAATTGGTACATTTTCTTGCCTCCAATTTGGGGAGAGAATTGATAAATGTATTGTCAGCTTTGATGGGAGTCATTGGATGGAAAGAATCTCGTCCATTGAAAATTTGGATTATTATAAATAAGGGAATTTCGAGTCATTTGTATTAATGTATGTCTTGGAGAAAAGCTTTTTAATTAAGCATTCCAACTCGTAGAGTTGCCAAATCTTTGTGTTTAAATTTTGACTATATCTCTGTATCTTGAGTTAAATGAATGGATACAAACCTAATGTGGCATTTTACAAACCATCATGTCTAGTTTCTAGTTACAAACCACCTTGACTAATTTCTCTTCCATACTTGTGCCTGAATACTCGAGTTCAAATGCTCACAAACAGATACGGAGTTATTAGTCTGCTAAAGTGGCTACAAACATCTCCATAACTATTTAAGGCAACATTTTTTAGTATTAAATTTTTATTTTTATTTTTATTTTTTAATCTTCAATCACCCTCGGTTTAATGATTACAACAATGTTAATATAACGAATAATGAAGAAGATACGGATTATGATACCACCATAGAAGTAGATATGACCTCTAACAAGGGCATATTCTATTGCGGACCAGATTTTATATTAACTGTAAAAGATTTTTTGAAATATATTAAAATAGGAATCCAAGCTAAAGGTTATGAACAATTTCAATTAGAAATAGAAAATTTATTAGTAAATATAGGATATTTAGAAAAAATAACAAATAATATTACAACAAAATATAAAATAAATATAAAAGGAATAATAAATAATATGTTTTTGGAAGTTATCAAATTAATAAAACCAATAAAAATAGATCCCAAACTTCTTGCTGGAGAAGAATGGAACATTAGTAAGTTTCTTAAAAATAATCCTAAAATTTTAATACCACGGACTTATAGTACTTACACAAATAGAGAATGAGAAACTGCAGTAAGGTTTAATGATTACAAAGGAATTAATATAACAAATAATGAAGAAGATATAGATGATGATATATCTAATGTAAAAAATAATTTTATAAATGTACAAGTAGATGAAGAAATAAAATTTAACTTCGTAAATATAACTAAAGAAGAACGTGATGAAAGATATTATAGATATTTAGATGTAGAAATTGTTAGAATGAAAAAAGAACCAGAACAAAGAAGGTTAGAAAAACAAAAAAAAATATTAGATAAATAAACAGAAATTTCAAATAAAGAGATCCTTAGAAAAGAAATAGAATTAATTAAGTAAGGAATAATGAACAAAGAAGACTCTTTAGAAAAATATGCAAATAGAGAATGGATCATAGCAAAAAAATAAAAGTATTCCACTCCAAATAAAAGAAGAAATAGATAAGATATTAATAGATCAAGAAATTTAACAATAGAATCAAAATCACAAAGCATAACAAGTGCACAAGAATTAATAAAAATACAAACCCAATATCAAATATCAGAACAAAAGCCTACATTTCTAGAAGTAAAATATGGATGTACTTAAGTAACAAGAACACCTTATACCCAATATGAAGAACCAATCAAAATGTTTGAATCAAAAGGTACAAAACAAGAATTAGAAATTTTAGATAAGAAAAAATTAATAAATGATGGTAAAATATTAAATTTAGCAGCACATGACTTATAAGAATGGCCAACGTCATTAGAAAATTGGTCTCATCTTGTAATAAAAAATTATCAATGAAT
The DNA here is from genome assembly GCA_001753735.1 of Embelia ribes. Classification (NCBI taxonomy): domain Eukaryota; kingdom Viridiplantae; phylum Streptophyta; class Magnoliopsida; order Ericales; family Primulaceae; genus Embelia; species Embelia ribes. The sequence continues at coordinate 11,583 of MKEJ01024826.1, read as the reverse complement.
AGAATTTAGTCATATAGCAAATGAAATGTATGCACATTTAGAAAAAAAAAATTAGGAAAAACAGCATTCAGAATATAGGATGCTTATAGAGCAAATTATTCACAAGACTTTGAACAAGTAAAAGCTTTAGGAAATAATCCCCGTAATTCTGTCAACTTAATTCATACGCTTGTATTGGGATCTAGTCCGAAGCAATTAGAAAATTAGAACAGATCCTTCATCTTCTTTTTTTTTCTTTAAGCAATACCTACTTCTATGGAACCACGAGGGGTCATCCTGCCTCGGCAGCCTTAGGCATACACGGCCACTGCGATCTCCCAAACTCACCGCCAGAGTGCCAGCTTCAGACTCACTCACCAGTCATTGAGCCACGGCCTCCGGCTCTATTTGTGTAAGTACTATACTCATTGACTCTAAAATGTCATAATGTTTGAGTCTAAATTTGGAACTACCATCATCAATAACACATGCATTACCAGCAGCCATGATAATATATAATTTCATGTTACATGAAATTATTTATATTGTATTCTACATCACATAGAGGTTTTGCTTTTAGCTTTGAACTCAATTTTATAGTAGCTTTTTTTGCTTCACATTTGATTTCGCATATCTTAAAAGTTTTAAGTTGGATATATACAACTCTTTTTTAACTAAAAAATTAAATTTTTTTTTTTTACTTAAAAGCAGCAACCAAACAAATTCTTACTCCCTCCACATTAAGAAATAAATATATTTTAGGAAATGCATTATGGAACCATTATCATTAGCTTTTCATTAATATTGAGTATATCACTTTGCCTAATCATAGGGAACGTTTTTTCCTAATGTGCTGCCTTATCTCCCTTTATATTGGGGAGTGTAATTTTATACATAGTAAAATTTTCCACCTATCGTAATGATGCGTAGGGGAAAAACTAATTTTTTATTATAATATTTTTTTTTTTTCTTACATGTTAATACTCTCTCTCCTGCATGTCGACATATATAGGTATAAAATCCATATTTGCTCTCAATACAAGAAATTTTTTTCTTTTAATATACAAGAAATTTTTGCGCAAAATTACTTTGTTTTAAGCACCAAATTACTACGAACTGAGAAAAATTTTACTATATTAACTTTAATAAAAATTAAATTAAAAATACTTGTAATAAATTTTCCTTAAATTGCAGTAATTTGTCCTCAAAATGCAGTAATTCCTATAAATCACATGTAAAAAAAACTCTTGCAATGAGATGACTTCCATAAAATCCTTCTTATATTGGGAATCCTTGTACATTATATATACATATAAAGAATTAAATACATGACGTCTTACTTGGGAGGTTGTATTATGGCCAATAAGCTAATCTTTATATTTAATATCAGCCTAACCTCGGTCAAAATTCCAGCTTCCGCCACATCGACGGCTATGGCCTGTGACGACTCTTACACTATTGGAACTCCGGCAGTCACCTTCACCACCAACAAAACAACCACTTCTCTATCGGAACCGATCACCAATCCAAGATCACCTTATTATTTTCGTCCATCGGATCACCCTAATATCATTGTTATCTCCTTGCGTTTCAATTGCCAAAATCTTACGACATTGAAATGTGGCATGCATGGGGCGCTAAATGCAAAGAATAAATTATGCTTCTCGTTGGGGATGAAAGCACAGCACAACTATGGGATCAATGCCGCGATATGGCTCTTTCGTGGCTCCTTAATTGTATTGAACCCTCTCCTGCATCAAACCTCAACTATTGCGGGGGCTCCGCCTGATCTTTGGACGGAATTAGACACCCACTTTACCACCTCAGTTCAAGCTTGATTTATTGCATCAAGCAAGACATAGCCTGTCCACAACAAGGCACTCAATCAATCACCGATTATTTCAATGCTCTTCAAGCATTATGGGATGAACTTAATCTTCTCCAATGACTTGATCCTAATGATCCTATTCGGTCTGTAGATTCAATCCACCGAAAAAGTTTTTACCTTTTTAATGGGATTGAATCCAACTTTGCTCGTGTCCGGAGCAATATTCTCTCTTCTACCACCGACCTCCCGAATGTTTCTAAGGTATATAGCATCCTATCCAAAGAGAAAAATACCCATAACATCGCTACACAAGTGCTTGATACTCATACTGCCTTTGCCACGAGTCATCCGAGCCAGCCTAACAACCGGCACAATGCCTGGTCAGCACCAGCAGTGGGCTGATCAGCCCAAGACAAGGATACTCGTTTCTGCGATCATTGCAATACCAAGGGCCACCTTAAGGATGCTTGTTTCTATATCGATGGTTTTCCCGATTGGTACAAAGGGCCACGGAATCTACCCATTGAATCCACTACAGCTTCACATGCGTCACCTTCTATGGGTAATACTAATGGCTTGACTAATGTGCTGCGGAAAACGGTGATCTTTTTAACATGTTTATCTCATTAAGGAACTGAGATTTTCATGAACTTAATTGTTTTACCAAAAAAGGTGAATGATAGTTCTCCATCTGATTATTTTGTGCTGATATGTTGCTTTTGCACCTCGCTTTATTAAAGAGCCTGCTAATATACAGTGAATAGATACAAAACGCACTTGTTTGAGAAGCGATTACTGTTTGTTTTGCAGGAAATTGCAATAGCACGTGAAACGGCAGCAACAGCCTAGTATGATGCGAATGGCCAGGTTTACATAGCTTGCGTTCACGATCACCATCGACACAAGCAGAAAGCAGTGTAAAAAAAAATACAATAGGAACAAACCTTGAAAGAAAATTTCTGTTGAAGTAGAAACTATTATTCAATGTGTATTCAATCTATTACCTTCAAATAAGATTTTGAATATAGCAAGGCCTTTATGCAATCACTTGGGGCTCCTTCAAATTATATATATTTCTAAAACCACCTCGTCCATAATTCTTTTATTACAAAATTAAGAGTTCGAGGTTACTGACCTTGCACAAACACTATTAAGCTTTTCCACATTGAACCGCTGTTACCGTTTAACAACTGAGAATGCGATTAGCTTTTAGCCGAGGCTGTGGCACCATCACCCAAAATGAGGAAAATTAGATTATTGTTAAACACTTGACAACATGCGGAAAAACATAAAATCACAAGTTTTTTAATTCCTATGATCTAACATGTTTCAATCTGATACTGTTTAGTAAAACAACTAAGCCGAACTAAAAATTGTTTAGAAATATAACAATGTTTGGCACAATTTATTAGGGCATTTCCAACATAAATGTGGACAAGTCCGACCAACCTGAGTCTTTTATGTTTGTTTTCATCATATCACCAATGATTCTGGGTTGGCATATAGATCAAACTGCAATACTTCATAAATATCAGATACAATCTTTTTTTTTGGAAATTAATATCAGATACAATCTTGCCACTTCATAAATGATAAGACACAATGCCTTGGGCATTTACATTAGCACAATACAAGGGCAGCTAAGTGGCAAATCACAAGCCGACGTTTACAGACGCTACAATTATTCACTTAAATAAAGCAAGAAATTAAACAAAAAAGACAGGGAATAGTTGAGATCATTTAACACCCGAAGCTTCAATTTTTCCGTGGCATTGGATGGAGTACTGGAGGATTGGAAAATCCAAAAATCATTCTAGAGGCTCAAATAAACTCCATGATCAGCTTTACAAACCTGTGAGAACATTTTTGTATGAGATCGCAAGTAAATCACAATATCTACAACCTAATCATGGGGTAGAAGTGAAAGTGGCATTTCAATATGTGAATACAGAATGCGGGTGCAAAATATTTATATAAAATCCATTCATGCCGGAAACACATGTAATGATGTAAAATGCTGAAGTCTTGCAAGTCACTTTATATGCACGTCTGCAAACTCATACCCATATAAAAGGTTAAGCCCATTAGACGGTGAACCCATTAGTGTACATTAAATCTCCTATTGCTCTATTCTTAGTCGATGTGGGATATCACACAACCCCAACACGTATATCACTTCATATTCCAACTTTTCATAGCAATCAGTAAAATGCAAATGGAGATCTCTGTGAACGAGGCTTTTGTAATTAACAAATTGAGGAGTACCTTGTACATTACACGCCCATTTCAAAGTTAACGAGCACCTGGAGCATCCCTCATGCTTATATTTAGACTGTTTCGCATAGTCCGTCTTCCAATACCCATATTACCTTTTTGCATCATAGCAACAAATTCCTGATAATCAATCCGCCCATCCTGTAAGAACACAGCCATTCAAAACAATTAATTTACCCTACACAAATTCATCATCGTTATTGGTGCACCCCTTGTTCCATAAATATGACAAGGAATATTATTTTTATTTTTATTTTGGAAAAAAAAAAAGTAGTTCTACCAATATTGATACGAAAAGGTCAAGTGTATGGAGAACCATAACTTAAGTTCAAACGTGTATGGAAAACAAGGTGTTAAAAAAAGGGGTTGTCCAAATTATTAAAGGGGTTGTCCAAATTATTAAAGCCCCATTACTTCCCACTAAAAGGACCTATTAGCGGAAAGGATAGGAGCACAATATAAGCAATTCATTAATCCAATATTGCTCCGATGTAGGATATATAATTTAACACAAGTATTGTAGGATATGTATGAATTTGAAACCAATAATTTAACTATCACAATGTAATTTTAACTGATTTACCAAGTCCCTCAATAGCTACTTAACATTTTACTTCAACTTAATACAAAAGGTGTTTTCCACTTGAGTATGTGAACTTACATTATCTTGATCAACTTCTCGAATAATATCATCCAGAAAAACATCTGTCATATTATGTTCTATACAAGCCTGTTGCAATTCATCAACCGTAATATATCCACTAGAATCTTTATCAAAATATTGAAATGCTGCAACCAGATGTTCTTCGCGCTCTAGCTTGTTGAGGTGGACTGTTGCAGCTATAAATTCGCCATAATCAATGGTCCCGCTGTTGTCCACATCGGCCTGAAATTTAAGACTCTTCAGAAATGCCAACATAGTTGTACAACAAATAGAATAGCAAAATAACCTCATCAATTTCCAACAAGCGTCCAAAACCCAAAGAAAACTTACAAAAAAAAGTATCATAAATATGAAAAGGTCTACAAGTACTGGTATGATAAAAAAAAAAAAAGCTGGTTTCATCCCGGCTACTGGGAGATATGGAGGAATAAGATTTTTTTTCTTTTTATTCTTTTTACTTGTCTGTAAAATGGCTTAAAAGATAAAACACCCAGACGAAGGGCTAATCAAATGATCAAACAAAGAGACATAAAATTCAGACACCTATCAAAATTCAAAATCCTACCAATGTCACGCATCGCTATTAACAACATAGCATATAGTTGGTTGCTACGTAATGTGTTACTAGCAAACTACAAGAATTTAGGCTGGGATATTATATTGTGATTAGGAATCGAAATATATGACAGTCAAGCTAAGATGACTTTGGGAATAACCAACCAATTATTGGCCCAACTTTACCATGTGACATATCCCATTTGCAAAAGGAGGACCTAAAATCATAAAAAAATAATAATATCACAACCTTCACATATGATTTAAGTAATATTAAATTTGTCTAGGAAAAACTAGAAGAGTTATGCATGAGGTCATAAGATGGTATTTTGGATATATAACAAGTCATTCGATTTTACAAGTTTCCATATACACAGCCCTTAACATGCCCAACATGCATCATAGGTTCCCATTTTAGCTTTTGCTAATCTACAGAATAAAGAAATACAAGAAATGATGCTGCATTATATTAAGCTAGGAACTAAATAATGAAATTGAAAACCGAAAGAAGAAAAAGGTCATAATAATTGTATTACCGCCTCCATAAGGTCACGTATCTCAGTGTCCTTTAAGGTAGAGCCATATCTTCTTAAACCAGCTTTGAGTTCATCGAAAGTGATAGCACCACTATTGTCAGTGTCCATTGCCGTAAACATCTCTCTCAAACCAGCAATCTCTTCTTCTGACAAACTTTCAGCTATTACCTAATGGCTCAAATGGACAAAAGTGTAATTATTATTACAAGATACTGCTAGTTTGCTACTAATTAGCATCAACATTACAAGTAATCTGGTAAAACCGTGTGTAACGATCCTTATAAGAATTTCCTATCAGGCTCCACAAGTTTCCAAAGATAGATCAAATTGACTGAACAAGTACCTTCATGAATTGTATACAGAAAGAAAAAAAAAACTCGAAGCAAGTGTAGATTAACATTCAAATAAGATCTACAATTATAAAAATTGTCTGCTTTTAGAAATTTGAAGTAGACGAAAGTAAACTATAAAACAGAGCACATCAAAATAATTCAGGGGGCAACATTTTGAAAATCAGCCCATGGAAGAAGTAATGATTTTGTTTATTCCATAGCACTGACAAGGATGCGTCGTTAAGCAAAAACAGAGGGAAACCAGAAGGATAATTTAATAATCGCGTCATCTTTTACTAATTTTTTTGTCCACATCACTTCGAATCATGCCCATACCACCAAGAATCCAAAAACAGATGCCAAAGACGAAGTTGGTGCTTACTAAGCCATGATGATCTTTAGAAACAGACTATTTGTTTCATGCCTACTAGCACTATCAAAGGAGGAGAAAACAAAAACTAGCAATAAAACTCTGCACTACAACCCTCAAACTCTTAACGGCACCCTTAACAAGTGAACAGGAATATTCGATATAGTCATGTCATTCATACCCGTAAAGCCATTTTCTTTAGCTTATTCATTGCAGAGAACTGTTTGAGACGAGAGAGTACAGCTGGATCCAAAGATCTATCAGGCGCGACTCCATTCTCACAAATCCAAGGATGACCTATAGAGATCGTAATCAGTGAAACTTTAAACAGCCTCCAAGATTATACAAAACCTAGATATACAGATATATAATTATTCATATTACACATGTCCATATGTGTATGTGCAGTGAAAATGAGATATGAGACAGTTATAAAAGATATGCAAAGAAGGTGAGGAGAGGGGATATAGCCATCACATAAGGTCCCGCCTAACTCATTGACACTACAAACAGTTATGCAACAAAAATTGCATACTGTAATTCTGAATCAGTAACATAATGTGTGGTTATTGCGTTGAACTGAATTACATACCAATTACCCTTAATCAATCACCAAAATTACATTTAAATGTCACACATCCATCCCAAGTTAAAGATAAAAAATTAGGAGAAGCAGAAAAGATGACAAACATACACAGTACTTGTTGAGCAGTAAGCCTTTCTGAAGGCCGAGAGCATAACATTTTCGTTATCAGGTCCTTAGCACTATCAGATATTACGGGCCACGGGTCAGAATCGAAATCAACGTGTCCCTTCAATACCGCATCAAATATTCCCTGTTGTGTTTCTGAATGCCAAAATGAAATAAATTTTTAGTACATTGGCAGGAACTCAACATTCCAAGTGATGAAATTTACCAAGATGTACATACCTGCCCAAAAAGGAGGCACACCACTAAGCAGTATATATAGTATGATACCAGCAGTCCAGACATCTGCTTCTGGTCCATAGTGCTTCAAAAGCACTTCAGGAGCAACGTAGTATGGGCTTCCAACTACATCAGTGAAAATTTGACCTGGAGTTGCAGCAAGCACCATGTAATTTTCTTATCCAAAATAAGTACCATGTAATTTGAAAGAAATACACATCTCAACATTTTGCTGTATATACTATTAAGATCTAACAGACTGTATCCATGATTTATTTTCATTCGAAATTTAGTCCTACATGAAGTCAAATAATACAAACGTATTATGCTAGAAAGAAGCGAGTTTTAAGAAATGTTTGAAGACGACTTCAACACAAGAATGAATAACGATGACAACTCAGTGGAATCCTAAACAGCAGGAATATAGAATTACTACACAGTCCTAAAGCAAGTCCCAAGGGCGGGAGAAAGAAGACAGCCGAAACCAAATGGAAACCCTCACCATACTCTAAGAGCACTTGGCAAAAGGAGCTTATATCTATTGTACTGACCTAGATATCAGATTTACTTGTAAAGGCCCAGGTAGTACTTAAAGATAGGATCTAATCGCTAAAATAAATTTCGTTCTTGAGCCATAATAATTGCCAAAAATTTTAACATTATAAGAACTTACAGCTAGTGATGAACTTTCCTCATCAAAATTTAAATTACAGCCTCGTACCTTATTCTATAAGATCAAGGACAGGTTCAAAACAGCTGAGAAATACCAGTTACCATTTCTAAGGAATGAAGAGTTTATGATAAAAGGTGGTAAATTTATAGTAAAAAGTAGTAAGTTTTCCATTTTATTCAATGATTTAGGTAGGATGCTTCGGCATATCCTTCGCTATAGTACACCATAACCTAAAGTCATCACTTTTCTTCTGAACATCCAAGAAGAAGGGTGCCCTTTAACGTACATCTACAGTATAATGCATACAATAGAAATTCACACCATGTACCTATGAGCAAAGAAAAAAGAAGATCTAAAGTCAACATGCATAATAGACTTGTCAATAAGATAATTGAAATGGTTTCAGTTTTACCTAGTAACTTTGTAATAACAAAAGAGTTATCTTGATTTACCTGGCTTGAAGAAAACTGAAAGTCCAAAGTCGATGGCTTTAAGAGAGAAATCATCATCCTTGTTAACCAATAGGAAATTCTCAGGCTTCAGATCTCTATGCATTACGCCAAGAGAATGACATGCCTCGACAACCCCAACGATAATTTTCGTCAATTCAGCAGCTTTTCTTTCGCTGTAATGCCCCCGATGAATAATCCTGTCAAATAATTCCCCTCCCGAACAAAGCTCCATCACAATATGAACATACAATGTATCCTCGTATGCACCCTTTATAGACACAACATTCTTGTGACCGGCCAAATGGTGCATTATCTGAACCTCTCTCCTGACATCCTCTACGTCCTCTTTGGATATCAACTTCCTCTTCGAAATCGATTTACAGGCATACTCAATTCCTGTGGAAATCTCGGTGCACAAATAAGTAATGCCGAACTGCCCTTGTCCTAATTTCCGACCCAGCATGAAAAGATCGCGAATGTTGGCAGTCTTATGACCTAATACATAGTAAGCCTGGTTATCAGCCCCTCGCCTAATGATGCTGTCTTTAACGGTATTAATGGGCGGGAGAACATTAGAGGTATCTGTCATAGTGCAATCTTGAGCCATGACCTGTCGTTGGTGAGTGTTTACACTTGTGGGTGAGTTATCAGAATGGTTCGAGTGGCTATAAGTGTTTCTCTTCGAAATGGATTGGTCCTCGGGCTGGCTGTAGCCCGGATAATCTTTTACTCCGAATGATCCACGGCACGTATTGCCCATGAAACAGAAAAATTCCCCCCTTTTATGGTTCCCAATTACAGTCGCAAGCTATTCCTCTCCACATCTAATGTCTGCTCAGCAATTCAAAAGCTACCCGTATCACATGATAGGAAAATTAGAAAAAGAGTATAATCAGGTCTGAACTCCCATCATGGACAACTTTTGACCAATTTCTAAGAGCATTCACACCAGTTTTCTAAAGGGCCTGATTTCTCTCATTAATTCTCAATTGAGAAATCCAAATCAGTAATAAAAAATAATCCATTTCTGAGTGGAAAAATTTACTATTCACAATTTCTATAAAAATTTTATTTTTTTCCACCAAAACTAGAAAACCCTAGTTGAGATTAGAGGAAACCATACTTTACATTTTATTGTTATAAAATACTAAGATTTTTCCAATCATGTTAAGCAATTGTTGAGAAAGACTAGTACATGCAATTTCTAAAATATTATTTCCTGTGAGATAAATGTTTTTCTAAAAAGCCTGATTTAGATATTAAATGAGAAATACCGGTTTGAATGCTCAAAAATTCATCAATACTATCCATAACACATAATAGGAAAAACAAAGGGTTTTGTCTAAGAAAAAAATCATATGCATACAGCTTACAACTTCCTGCTTATTTAGGCCCAATCAGCAAATAAGCTACGGTTAAAAAGCTGAGAAGACAAAAGTTGTTAGGCTTTAAAAGAAAAAAAAACTGAGCTTATACGCTGCAACCAAACAGGTCCCAAAATAGGTCTGAATTTCAGATCGTAGGCATCACTTTACCAAACTATAGAATTAATCAATAAGATGAAAATAATATACATATGTTTGGAGCTTAAAATGGTGAAGGATTCATGGGAAAAAACATGTAATTAAAACTTAATCAAAAGGAAACTTATTTACGCAAAGAATGAAGAACAACAATCATAGATTTAGGGATAAAACGAGAGAGAGAGGGAGAGAGAGAGAGAGATAGAAAGTACCTGTTTGGAATGCGAGAGAGAAAGAGAGAGAGAGAGAGAGAGACAGAGCAGATGGTTCGGAGCAAAGGGACCAGATTTGCGGTGGATCAAACATTATTACGAAGAGTAATTATAAATATATAAAATATCAAAAATTTGTATAAACTAATATTTTATGGTTAATAATTAATTATATTCAAGGTGGTTAATTATTAATTATTTAAATTTAATTTGTATAATTTTTTTAGTACAATTAGTTTTCATCGGCACATTCCATAGGAAGAGGGATGTATGTCGGAGTAACTAATTATTAACTATTCAAATTTCATTTATGTAAATTTTTTGGTATAATTGATTTATATATATATATATATATATTAATTTTTTATTATTATTGAATTTTCATATCTCTCTCTGAATTCAATATTCATATCGCCATCCAATTTGCAATTTGCAAGCTCTCCGCGTTGTTTTTGTCTGATTTGATTTTTTTTCCTCATTAGTTGTCGGATAAATTGCACTAGTAGGCCACATAGTTCCTTTAGAGAAATTGATTGACGGCCCAAGTTTTAAGACATTTTCGTTTTTTGTTTATACTATTATTAATTACCAAAAGTAGCTAATAGTCAACTTGGCTTTATTGGGATGCTTGATCTCACATCGTCCAGAAAACTAGGAGAAATAATTGTTTTTATGGAAAATTAAAGAGAAATAAACTTCATATACGCTAATGGATTCACTACCTAATGGGCTTAACCATTTAGGTGAATATAAGTTTCAAAGGTGTATATTAGTCTCTCGTATACTCGTGTGAGGCTCACATTCATCGTGTAAAACTCCCTAACAGATTTATGATGGTATCTTTCTTTAGTAATGTACAATGGGCAAAATGTTTTGCAATTTTTGACCAAAAAAATACATAAAGACTTATGCTATGTGCTTGAAAGTAAATGAAAGATTTAGAAACTATACTATTTAAGTATATGAAATACAGAAAAAATGCATGAATTTTTTTTTTTGCAAACTCAAAACGACAAATTATCTTGTACAAATAATTTAATAAAAATTGACCAAAAATTAATGCGAGGAGATATTTTGGTACTTTTATGATAAATTATAAACTGTTATTTATATTCTTTTGAATTATTAGTAGGACTTTCAAGCAAAATATCAAATATAATTTCAGCAGTGCAAGCATTGCCGTTGTTTATAATCTATGAGAGCAGTTTTACAAATCTAATTTTTGATACCTCTCATATTTTATAATTGTATCTTATG
>MKEJ01024824.1:0-23795 GCA_001753735.1 Embelia ribes | reverse complement strand
GTGAGGATTTCATTTGTTTGTAATCTATCTTTGTACTTTCAGAACTAGTTTATAAACTTCTGATTTTTTGGAGAGAGTTTTGAGTTGTGGGTTTAAGCTCGAACCAGGAATTCGAGAATCTCAAGATATAACAGTTTCAAGTAATATCAGAAATCTACTTAGAAACGGTTTAGATTTGGATCCGAAACATTAAACAGCCCTTTAGAGTGTAAGTTTATCCGCCATACTAAAAGAAAGTCAACGAGAAAATTTGAAAAAGTGGAAGTAGAGATTTTGTCGATTCACCATTGACAAAATTATTACTGAACCATTATATATCGTAGTGTCATATTTCTTTTTTTATTCTACACTTTATTCATTCATCATATTTTTATCAATACATTTACTAAAATAAGATAAAATTAATTTTAATTTGATAATTTTAAAAAAAAAATTAATTCACCCCAGTCGAACCTAAACCAAGCTTTTATCAAGCGAAAACGAGCAGCTTAGGACTATGGTTTTTTTTCTTTAATGGGACAGGTAGGACCCAATTTGACGTCAATGGACCACCTGTCCCCAAAATAATCAATTCACCATTTATGGCGAATTATAATTTTTTTTTAAAATTCACCATTTGGAATTCTTAATTTTTTTTTTTAATAATTCGCCAGTTCTTACGGTGAATTTAATTTTTTTTTATAATTTGCCACTTCTTAAAGCAAATTATAAAATATTTTATAATTTGTCATCTCCCTTGGCGAATTTATTTTTAAATTTTTTTAATAATTTATCAAAAAATATGATAAATTATTTTACATACACAATTTTTTTCATTTTGGGGACAAATAGTTGACGTGGAATTGGACACGGGTCCCATTAAAAAAAGCCTCGGGACTGCTCTGTGGCCAATCCTACACTTGCAAGGTCCGTGCATATGGGAAATGTGGTCAAAACGTAAACCCTTGTTTCTCTCTTTTTCCCCCTCCTCTCTCTCTCTCTCTCTCTCTCTCCCCCGTATCAATCCATCCTGCGAGGTGGATCTTCAGGTATGCCTCAGCTCTTGAACGAACACTGAAACATGGAGATCACTACCTTGGATTATCAATAATACAATTCTTTTGAGAAGTTAATAAAATTTAGGTTTTCCCTGTTATAATGCATAAATCCACCCTTTTACTTTTCCAGCGTTGGGCTTTTTGAGGTTGAAATTTGAGCTTATTTTAGTATTTTATCTCCGAGTTACTTGATTGGGTTTGAATTTGTTATGTTTTTAATTATAAGCTATAAACCCTTTATACAAAATTTGATTCTTTTGAGAAGAAAATTCAGTTTTACGATTAGGGGTTTTCCCTTCTTGCTGGTTATAATTTATAAACCCACCCTTTTATTTTTCGAAGGTTGGGTTTTGTGAGGTTGGAAAATTTAGCTTAGTTTTAGTAATTTCTCGGTTAATTACTTGGTCGGGTTTGCCTGTGTTAGGTTATTTTTCTGATTGCTACAAATGGGTTCATAAATCTAGGCTGATTTTTATGATTAGAGTTTTTTATTCATTGTCTATTATAATTTATATGAAAAAAACTCATCTACTTTTCTCAGGTTGGGTTTTGTAAGGTTTTAAACTTATTTTTTTGTAATTTCTCAGTGAATTTCTCGATTGAGTTTGTCTTTTTTAGGTTATCTCTCTGACTGCTAAAATATAAGTTCTTCAAGTTAGGTCGATTTTTACGATTAGGCATTTTCCGTTTCTTATTAAATAAATATAGTTTATAAAAAACCCATTTACTTTTCTAAGTTTTGTTTTGTTAGGTTTGAAGATTTAGCTTATTTTAAGTGATTTCTTGTTGAATTACTCAGCTGGATTTGTATTCATTAGGCTTTTTTTCCCCCTGATTGTTGTAAATGGGTTCTTTAAGTTTTGAAATTGACGATCACTAGCTTATTAATTATAGGTTATAAAATCTGTTTACAAACTTGATTCTTTTGAGGTGTGTAAAATTCAATTTTACGACTAAGGTTTTTCCCTTTCTTACCGTGTACTATAATTTATACGTTATGAACCCATCCTTTTCCTTTTATAAGGTTTGATTTTGTGAGGTTTGAAATTTGAGTTTATTTTTAAAATTTTCGTTGAATAAGTTGATTGGGTTTGAATTTGTTAGGTTATTTATCTGATTGCTACAATTGAATTCTTCTACTTAGTTTTCGGGCTTTTACTTTGTTATCAACTGTATAATTTATAAACAAATCCCCATTTATTTTTCTAAGGTTTTGGAAGGTTTGAAGTTTGAGCTTAGTTTTAGTCATTTCTCGTTGAATTAGTTGACTGAATTTGCCTTTGTTAAGTTATTTTGCTGATTGCTTCAAATGAGTTCTTCAAGTTAGGTTTATGAATTCTACTTTGTTATCAGTTTTAATTTATAATCCCAGCCTTTTTACTTTTCTAAGGTTGGGATTTGTGAGGTTTGAAATTTGAGCTTATTTTTGGTGTGAATTACTCGATTGGATTTGTTTTCTTTATTTTTTCTCCGATTCCTGCAAATGGATTCTTCAAGTTTTGTAATCGAAGATCACTTATGTGTTCAAGCTTGTTTTTCTATCATTATAAGATTTAGAATTTTTTTTAGTATTGTTTCTGTATAAATGATAAAAGAGTTTTTTACACCTGCTGGTTCTAGTGGGAATTTTTCTAGTTTGATAGATCATTGGTCTTCTGAGCTCACGTAAAACACACTTTTATGTCACACACCCTGCAATTAAATACCACTAGATTCGGTAATTCTATTTAGTGAAAAAAGATTTAGGCCCTCCAAGGTTTTTTTTGTACTCTTTTTAGACTTGTTACTAATAGATTTTAACGTATGACAAAGCAACTTAAATCATTATGTTGTCATGTGGTTTGATTTATATAAGATTTGGAGTAAATTTTGTTTAACTGTAAGAATCGGATCTGGATCAAGCGCCCAACTGGCTTTCATGTTTTTTGCATCTTCCTCTTATGTGCTTTGCTGATTTAGCTGAGTGAAAAGTAAATTCCTCCTTAGGACATTTTGGTTCTATGAATTGCGTAAATATTATGTAGTTTTAGATTATAACTATAAATTGTTGTCTACTTTGTCGAAAACAGAAAATGTTTCTCACCAACTTTTTATACTTGAAAAAAAGAAAGCTTTCCTGCTGAAAAATGGAAAGTGTGAAAAGCTATCAATTAGCCAAATTGAAACCTTTCAGCTTTCTTTCACAGCTATAGAATTTTGTTTTGGATCAAAGAAAGACTTTAGAAACTCGTTTCCTGCAAAAATACTCATCATTGAGTATTAATTGCATAATTGTGATTAGAAAATTTTAATTTAATGAAGCTATACTTTGTAAAAATAGCTGAATTCAAGGGGTGCCTTTTGATCAAGGAAAAAAAAATATCATTTCTAATTTGTTTTCAGTTACCGCAATATTAGGAGTAGTTTCTTACTTTTTAATCATCCAGTGTACCCTTTTGATCTCTTTTAGCTGTAAGACCAAATTTTAGTGTGTCCACTATTTTGAAGTACTTTCTTTGTTTACGTCCACGATTTTTTTATTAACTGTGGCCCCAACTATTGGGTAAATCATGTATGGCTGTCTGTACTGTGTCCGCCTGCTTGCTGTTATCCTTCTTTCTGATGCATATGGTTTTATTAGTTTGTAACTTCATCCCTGCTAACTTTCATAGTATTCTGTTCCTTTGGTATTCTTTTCTTTTTTTTTTTTTTGAAATTTCCTTTGGTATTTACGTAGAATATTTAAAATTGACGAAGAATAAAATTCCTATAGAACAACACATGAATGAACTTGTTTGGTATTACCAATATTCAATATTTCGTAATGTTCAAATACCCATTTTTCAGTATGATACAATGATCACGATCCAGTTGCCACATATTTATTAGCATGAAAAAGAACAAGTGGTTTTGTTATGTACATGGTGTTGTCAACTATCAGTTTCTAAAAAAAAAAATATATATCTGTATGCTCTTTAGGTCCATCCCAGCCGTCAAATCCTTTTCCTTGAACAGGAAATGTGGAGACATTAGCCCATCAGGAAAAAGATACAGTACATTTCCTCATCTATCAAGTTCCTCTGAAAGTCAACTTTACCATTTAATCCATGGGAACTCCTGAGACCTCACGGGAACCATGCCCAGACCGAATCCTCGACGACATTGGTGGCGCATTCGGCATGGGGGCAGTTGGAGGGGCAGCCTTTCACTTTCTCAAAGGCACTTATAATTCACCAAAAGGGGAGCGATTCATTGGGGGCACTCAAGCCGTGCGAATGAATGCACCTCGAGTTGGTGGTAGTTTTGCAGTGTGGGGTGGTCTCTTCTCTACATTTGACTGCACAATGGTCTATGTTCGCCAGAAAGAGGATCCATGGAATTCAATCATTGCAGGTTCGCCTCAATTATGTAGAAATTGGTTGGTTTTTGGTCTATCTTTTGAATTTGCCAATAGAACGTACTTTAAGTAAATTGTTGTGATTTGTTTTGTAACGGATCCAATTCCAATTTAAATAGCACGAAGACGCCCAATGACCTTGACTTTGACACAGAAAATGATATTTTAATGAAACGAAGACACTGGCAAAGTGGGTGTAGGACATGGTGCACTAGATCAGCATTTGGGCGGAACCACGGGCACCCCATATTTTTTATTGCAGTGTGCGATTTCCTACGGGATTTTTGCTTTTCCACATCTCTAGGCTGTGTATTTTATCAGGAAACATGGAGATATCATCTAAAAAATATTTAACTTCTGAAGATGATGTCAACCTTTAAGCATACATACCTTGTATACTTAACAAGTTGCAACCCTTTCATAACATCTATCTATTTTTTGACAAAATAATCCAACTTGTAACTTTAGGAGACCAACTTAAATCATATTATTGCCTTTGGCTATCCATGCAACACACGTTTTTTTTTTGGGTAAATTACGCAACACATATGTTGAAGGGATCACATACTATGTTGTAAGAGACACGTGAGATGTAGACGTTAACATTTATTTTGTATAACTTGTTCAGTGAGTTTGTATTTGCCTTGCACATCGAACACAAACGTAACTCTCATTTTGTAGCATCCTCACTTCTTTCCACTCAACACTTTGTCGATTCTCATGGACAGAGAACTTGGTTTCTGCCAGGTTTTTGTTGGCCGACTACATGTTCTCTGTGTAACCACTGTATTGGTGGTGTGTTAGAATTATAATCTTTTGTAACTACAATATTCTATCCTCCGCTGCTCTAAATTTCTTTCTTGTAAGCCAGTGGGCTATCTATATATAGATGTTCGGACCATAACATATGAACATATGTCATCTATCTGATATCGAATTCGGATGGTGTACGGAAGATTTACAATGGTGGTGGATTGAAACCATTTCTTTACTATTGTGTTTTGTAAATAATGCAGGTGCTGCAACTGGAGGTTTCCTTCAGATGCGACAGGGTCTCGGTGCTGCTTCAAGATCAGCGTTGTTCGGTGGGGTTTTACTTGCTCTGATCGAGGGAGCTGGGATCATGTTGAACAAGATTATGAGCGCACCACAGAATTTCCCACAGATGGAAGAGCAAATGCCCAATATCCCCCCTGGGTACCCGACGGGGCAGTTACCTCATCAAGCTCCCGTAACTTTGGGGGGCGTGGGAGATGCATCTTCTTCGTCTTCATCATCATCAGCGTCATCAGCGGCGTCGTCTTCATGGTTTGGAGGGCTTTTTGGTAAAAAGGAGGAATCTGGTACCACCAATGGAAGCAGGACGGAAGTCCTGGAAAGCTTTGATTCTCCGAGCCCTCCAACCTTCGAGTACAAGTGAGAACGCATGAAAATAATGCGCTTTGGTTCCTCTTTAACCAAAATGTCATCTTAGTCAATCTTTCGAATACTTGTAATGAATTTTTTAATTTTTTTTCTGAACTTGCATTGAAAGTTTTGGTGATTTAGTTTTATTATCAGCTATTGCATATTTATTTCACTCGGTTATGCTCTATGCATTTTGCTTCGGAGGCCAGCGTCCTTGCGCTGTTTTGCTTTGGTTATATCATTTATGAATATACTGGTAATAATCCTGTATCTTGTATCTGTTTGCACTTCTTTGCTGTTTATTTCAATTTGTCAATATCTCGAACGCAATTTCTCCTTCTCGAGACTATCGACTATGTGCGACTCTATCTCGTAATGAATGTCATTCCCATTAGTAGCAACAACTCAAATGCAAACACTTTCTATTTGGGCCATCTGATCGATTTGTCGCCCTACTTGTTCAAGGAATTTTTGCTATGGCCTTCTTGTCAATTCTATCTACGGCCTTTCCTTGTTTTTTTCATATCTTTAGCTGTTGGTTGTCATACAAATCACTTATATTTAGAGTGTCGGAGGTTTAGGTCATATAATGTCAAGTTTTGATGCTGCTAGCCGCAGCTAATTTTGGATCCTATGAGGCAGCAGGGCGCTTGAGCTCTCACATCGCAGACTCGTGACTCTGAGACCAAAAATGGCTTGTGTCAGCTGTTGGAGCGCTCTGAAGGCAACCTTAAAGCGATGAAGCTTGGTTCAATGTCGATACTGCTTTGACCTTCAAAAACTTAAAAACTTGGAATTGCGAGACACGCAAAACTTGTTTCTTCAAGTTTTCGCCCGCCTATCAAACAAAACCCATGAGTTGTGTATTTCAAGTTATGATCCATTTTAAGGATTCTAAATGGAATATTTTCCCTCTACAATAAGGGCTACAAGTTAAAACAAAAGGTTAGAAACAAGTTTTCTCCAATTTCTCCCCACACGTATCCTCCTGTGCTAATCATCTTGTGGACGCCATGGTCTGTAACAAAATTATTTTTTTGACCGCTATTTACAAAATATAAATAAGCTGCGTGGAAATTTAAGAGCTACCATATTTGGTATGTAAGAAAATAATAATAATAATAAAAAAGTAACCCTTCTAGAGACTTAACGTACCTTAAAGGACAACCATGCAAGTGTACCATTTGATCAAGTTTAGTTTCTAAAATTTCTAAAAACTATTCCAACACCAATACTTTCCCTACCCATCCGCTATTCCTTCACTTGTTTCCAAAACTATCCAAAGAATCACAACACTTTCCCATTCCATTCAAAACCAACACTCCAACAAGAAACTCATTCCCACATTTTAATCCCAAACAACCAGCTAAACCGCTGTAGCCGCCACGTACCTAGAATGGAATCCGTCGCCTCCACATCAGCACCGCCCGACCATGACCACTCCTCGCCCAACACTCACCTCCAAATGACGCAGTTTGTCGCTGACAGGATCATCAGGGCCCTCAGACACCGCCTCCTCCTGCTCCACCGCTCTGAGTCTGAGTTCTACGTGTTGGGCGCTACAGGTAACGTATACACCGTCACACTTTCTCTCGCTCCTTGTTGCACGTGCCCGGACCGTATAGCCCCGTGCAAACACATCCTCTTCGTCCTGATCCGTGTGTTGGGTGTCTCCCTTGAAGACACCTGTCTCAGAAGGAGAACTCTCAGGCCCTGCCAACTCAATCGCCTAATCAGCACCCCAACCTCGCCCGAATCTCTAGCCAGGGCCAACATCAGAGATATATTCCATCGAATGTTTTTACAATCCAGGCAAAGTATGAATGTTGGCCGAACGACTATCGAGATAGAAAACGGGACTACCTGTCCCATCTGCCTCGACGAAATTGAGCAGGCCCAGAAAGTGATGGTCTGCGGAACCTGTCGGAATCCGATCCATGAAGAATGCTTGTTGGCATGGAAAAGGAGCAGCCGAAGGAGATCCACGACGTGTGTGATTTGTAGAGCGAGATGGAGAAACAGGGTGGATCAAGACGCATACTTGAATTTATCGGCTTATGTCATCGAAGACAACGTGCCCGAAGCCAGTAGTTTGTGTTGTGATTAATTAGTGTTTATTCTCTGCAGAATGATTTGATTGTGAAAATATGTAACAATTATAGTTCTCAGATCAGTGACTAGGATTTCTTTCTTTATTTTTTCAATGTGAAATGTAGTTATTCTTTTCCTTTACGTTTATTCTCTTAAATTTTCTTACCACAATGAATCGTCAGTTAACCATGTGGGGATGATTCATTGTGGTAAAAAAAATAAAAATAAATAAATAATAAAATAAAATAAAATAAATTAAAAATTATGATTCTTTAGTCCCTACATATCTCCATCTCTGGCCTCCGCGACGTCTCCAAACGTGGCAGACGAAAAGAGAAACATAAAGATGAAAAACAGCATAAAAATGACAATATGCGACACTTCACATAGGGAGAAAATATTCTCAAAATGCCCAAACCAAAGTGAACACGACAATCTTAGTCGAGGTCATTTCTGGGCAATAGCAATCCCGGGCCTATTTATTGTCCAAGTAGAAAGACAAGCCACACGGTACTTAAATGCCCATTCCAATTTGATCACAACGAGCCACACAGTACTTAAATGTCCATCCCGCATTGATCACACATCTCAGGGGGAGAACAAGTTTACGTCAAACATGACAAATCTCAATCTCAGTTCCGAGCCCTACGCTGGCTCGGATAAATTATAAGTTGGTGAATGAACAAGTTTACCTATTCAGTTAGACATGTATTAATATATGACCATAAAACAAATTCTGAGACTTTCATTCATTACAACTAGATATAACTGAACAATTCATAGAAAAGCTTACAATTTATCTGAAAATTACAAGAAAAATATTTCAAACAATAGTTCCATTTATCAAAATGTATGTACAACAAATAATACCACTTTGAAGCACAAGAAGAAACCTGTCTAGAAAGTAGAAACTACTATACAAGAGAAACAATAATGCACGATTGACGACGGAAACTCTTAGAATACTTTCTTCCTCTCATTAGTTTATTAAAGAATAGCCGTAGCCTACAAGCATGATACCCAAAAAAATGAAAAAATAAAGTGCCCAAGTAAAAATAAAGCTATTTCCAAAATTTGGGAGAAGTCATAACTTATCCCAAATTTACTTGTTCTAAGCTGTGAATTTGTGCCGTAAAAAGCAGGTAAAGAAAACTATATGAAAATATTCCGGGACGAGTCTTATATGGGTCTCATTTGAAAAACTCGATTATACCAAATCGAGTGGAGTATCATATGGAAGATGTCATATTTCACAGGCTTAACATGCCAAAGAAAATGCTGTTGTACCTGTTTAACCCTCTTATACATCTGGAGATACCTTTTTGACGGGATGGAAAGGAGTATATTCTTCAAATTTGGAATATCCTTTTCCGAAACGAAAACAGCGAACGATTCCCAATTCAAAACATTGAAAAATGGGGGAACGAAATCATCAGAGATAATCACTGGAACACACTCATAGAAAATGGCCTCGACCACTCTGGGACTATTCACTTCGTACCCTTTTGCGCATATACAATACTTGCTACTTTTCATGTGCTGGATATAGTTTGAGTTACCCTTTGTTTCGGGCATTCGGCCAAATATTTTCATATCAGGGTCTTTATTCTCCCAATGCTTTAATAAAATAGGACGAACATAACCATGCATATTTCCTGCAAAGAAAGAAAGGATATTCCGCTGCGAAGGGGGTTTTCCACCTAGGTCTCTTAGAGGTTTCTGCGCATTACGTATGTATGTCTCTGGAAGAGACACGTCTTTACCGAACTTGAAACCTTCTTTGACATCGGAATTGCAAAGTGCTCTTATGCAATTTGCCATGAATGCCCTTGTTTCAGATGGAGCCTTCAGAAAGAAAGAAGTTTGTTACAACCCATAACAATTCGGAAGATGATGAGAAACGCTAGAAAATGTTTTATTCCTAACTCTCCCTTGAAAACTTTGCTTTTTAATTCATCCGCACATATAAGGAGTTAGAGTTCCAGACAATCATCCTAAAAAAAATTTGCTTACAAGGACCAATAAGGAAGAAATGATCTTTCTTCAGTTCTCGACCATGATAGATATACATCACTAGATCAGACAATGCGTAAGGAATGTGGAACATCACCCCACAAGTCGAGAGGCCATTTTCAGGCTCGAAGGAACAATATAAAAATAGACTAGTAAAACTGGAGGGTGCCCTTAATTCTTCGAGGTACTGGACATGAGGAAATTACTATATGGATCAACTCTATACTGCACTAAAAATCAAAATATGTAGAATCACTGAATATGTAAAAATCTAGTAATAACATGCAAATTACCCAGTCATGGCAAGCCACGAGAAAATGATCAGCTCCACCAGTTCTGTTCCAATAACTGTATCTCCCAACAATCACATCGAGGTAGTCCCTCAAGCACTGTATCAAATTCTTGCGATTGTGAGAATTTGGTACATATAATGTTTCCTCTAGCATTCGAGAACTGAATGGCAAGTAAAAAAGGTGGGCTTTGTTTGATTTTTTGGTGACAAAATGTTTGTTTGCTTTCAGCAGTTTCAGGAACCAGCCCTCGGAAGCATATATTCCCTTGAGAACCGGAGTATGGAATATAGGCCTCTCCCCCTCCTTGTATATATAAACCTTGAGCATTTGTTCCATTAATTCATAGCTTCTGCAATTTCAACAGAAACATTTAATCGGCTTGCTCAAATATTTGAAAGTTGAACGGTTTCCTTGCATATGGAAAGTATATATTCAAATACTAATATATCACGACATGTTAGAGGGGAACAGAAATATGTTATGAACACTGTCACCTTATAAACATGGAAACATTTCGAAAGAGGGGAGCATAAAGCCCAAGATGATTGTCTACCGCAGGTGCATTTTCAATCTGCAACTTCGCATTCCATAAATCCTGGTCAACTGCTGAGGACCACCGAGGTTTCTGTAAACACATCATAGAAAGAAAAAATTATATCCCTAGAACTCTAGCTACTTTAGCATATATGAGACTAAAAGTGAGCCCATACCATTGAAAATGATGACACATGACTTTGTAGCAGCAAATCATTCATATCTGATATAGACACTGCTTCCTTTATAGCTCCATCAACCCCTTTCTTGATGGTAGGCTTGTTATTTTGAGATTCCCCAGATTTCTTACCATTTTGAGAAGTCTTGCCAGTGTCTTTCTTCTCTGAAGATGCATTGGGATCAACAGATTTTGATGGTGTTGCGCTAATATTTACATTTGCAGTACTGCTCAAGTTGGGGGTTGAACTAAATGGCGGGGGTACCGGAGAAGTATTTGGAGAGACGGACTCCAGACTTTCATTTTTTTCTCGTATAGAAGTCGAAACCTCTTCCAAATTACTTCCTAAAGAAATATTTGCAGAAGGTGAACTATTTGGAGAGATGGTAGGTGACAGGGCATTAACTGGTAGTTCACTATCAGCAGTTGAATTATACGCCACCTGTATAGAATCCTTTGAAGAAAGTTCATCTTCTGGGTCAGAGCGATTCTCATCAAATCCAAGAGAAACATCTGGCCCTCCATTTTTCTGTAATACTGAATCATTTTGCCCCCTTACATTTTCTCCTTCTGAGCCATTACTTACGTGGATATTACCATTGCCAATGTCTGTATCACTTCGATTAGAAAAAGGGCTTATTTTCGTTACTTGAGACTTTCCGAGAGGAAATATAGACCGCATAGCAGTGCCATATGGTAGTTCAAAGTATTGCGTTGCTATGGCTGAGGCAAATAACAGCACGATCAGAAAAACTAGTCTTTTGGCTTCCGCTTGGCATAAAGACCGAGGGTCAAAACCCATAACGGGATTCTAAAGTCGATAAACAATATATATTGACCTCTTTCGCCCCTGTAACATTGGCAGCCTAAATTCATGCAAGGTAGAGTTTTGAGATCTGGAAACTCAAGATGACCTAATTTTGCCAAAGCTTGAAATGAACAAAAAATACAATATAGTAATTGATCTTCTCAATTGGGGTATAATTTATTTGACCGATAATAGCCACAAGTCGTTAGAAATTTGATCTCCCTAAGGTTACGTCACCTAACCCGACACCGGAAAGAAACAAAGTGAGCAAAAATCACAACCCGATCATAGAGAAGACAAGAACCATGTAGTTCAATAGAGAAGCCTAGTACAGAACATTTATCATTCGCAGGAGTCCACTTAAATCTAACCAAAATTTTCCTTTTTTACTGGATCTGCTTTCGGTAGTCTAATAGAACTTTCCCATTACCATATTTTTTTGGAAGGTTTTTAACTTTCCCATTACCATATTCTTTCGTTTCCATTGAAATCAATAAAGCAACAACCAAACAATGAAGAAATGATGATACACTTAATCCACAGCAAATATCGCACTAATATCAACATTCAGTAAAGCTCAATACAACAAAGCAGAACTAAGAAACTTGAAAGACCCAACTAAATCCATACAAAAAACAACTTAATTTCAAGCACCAACGAACTAAAAATAACTTGTAATACTGACAAGTATAGTAACAAAGACGTTTCTTTTTCCTTGTGTTTATCACGCCCTCAATTATCAGATTCTTTTATTAGGAAAGCAACCAAAAACCAAGGAGAAGTAATGATTGAGTTAACCCATAGCTTAATCCCACCTTTAATCAAATTAATATTAACTACAGAACTTAATAAACATGGTAGAGTCAACGAATTACAAACAGGAAACCCAAGAAACACCTTAATTTAGACAAAACAAACCACTACCAAGCAACAACAAAAGCAAGAAACAAAAATGGATAAGCAAATTCACTAGTAATATGGAGCCTATTCTCTCACTAGCACAACATAGCATAAATGATCCCCTTCAACCATCCAAAACCATGAACAAGCAATTATTAACTTAATCTATAGATTGATCCCACATTAATCCAATTAGTATTCACTAAAGCTCAATTCTCACTCATAAAATCATATCAAAAGAAACTTGAAAGATTCAATTAATTCCAAATAAGAAAACCCAAGAAAGTCCTAAATTTCAAACAATGACTAAAGCAAGAAACAAAAATATAAAAAAGCAAAATTATATAGTAATTATGGAACCATTACATAACACAGCATATATGACCTCCCCAAATTATCAGATTCTCTGATAAAATGGAAGAGAAGGATCTGAGAGAATCTCTCTCCGCTGGCGTAGTCAACCACCAGCTCACGGCGGAGTTGACTAAAATTGCTATGTATATATATATATTATTTGCATGTGGATAAAGAGGAACTAAAAAGAATCAATTAATTACAAACAATAAACCCTAAAACACCTCAATTTAAACACCAAAAAAGAAAATCAATACCAAGCAACAATTAAACAATAATTTATTTATTTATTTTAAAAAAAGGGAGAAAAAATTATTAATAGAGAGCAACTACAGAAATGACGCTGTTTTTGGAGAAAAAATTTAGAGCCTCCGAGAATCTCTCCCCGCTGCCGTAGTCAACTCGTAGCTCGTGGCGGCGTTGACTACAATTATTCATATATACATATTTATTTGCAAGTACATATACATTTATACATATATATATATATATAGAGAGAGAGAGAGAGAGAGAGAGAGAATTGACGAACCTGAAGCAGGGGAATTGGGCTTGAAAATCGAGAAAGATAACGAAAGTAAATGTTGGTTTTATTACAGCTCAGGCATTATTTCGGGCTATAAATATGCGAACATTTATTGCCAAATCATGGGGGCCCCACCGATTTCGACATATATGCCCTTTCTTTTTCCTGATATTACCTAATGGCCCCATCGATTATTTAATGTCTCTGTTGGCCCACGGATTTTGACATATATGTAGTTTTATTAAATTGTGTTACCTCAGTTACAAATAATTTCAAAATAACTTACTTTATCAAAAAATACATAAATTATATGCGCTTTTTATAAAATCTTATTCTACACTCCATTGTCATATATAACCATAGTTAATCAATTTTTTTTTATAAAAAAATATATTAATGTGTTTTCAGTGTAAAAATTATATAACAAAAAACGCACAGAAAAATTGTGTTTTCAATGTAATCACATTATTCTTTTTTTTTTTTTACTTTCACTAAGGGTTGGCACCATTGGTCTCATAGTTTAAAAAGAAATTTGTTTGGTTCCTATAATTTTAATTCCAATAGTGTTAGTCTCATATTTTGCAAGGACGACATATTTTTCCTAACGTTAAAGAAAAATGATATATTTAGTTCTTTCTATATTTTCTTTTCGTAATTACTCAAATTAGGATATAATATCAACATATATTATCATAAAAAAAATATACTAGTAAATTGTCCTTTGTTCAAAAAATGAATACATGACTTTTCTTCTATATTGGGTAAATGTATCATTTTCGCAAAGTATGAGAGTGGTAATATTAGAACTGAAACTATGGAGACCAAATATCATCTTTGTTGAACTATGGACACATATATACAACTAAAATTCTTCAATTTTCAGCAATCATGTATAGTCTTTTGTAGAGATAATTTCATTGGCAAAAGTTTGAAATATGAACCCAAATAATTACTTTAATCTTCAACATTTGCATATAAAATGAGTTTACCTGCACAGCCCTTTGAAGTAACTCCTCTCCACCAAGCCCGCCGCTATTTGAGATGATCTTTTCGATGACTTCCTCATCCGGGTACTGCCCCGTCACCGTAAAGTACCTTCTCCCGACCGTTTCCTTGTACTCGGTCATCATCCTCTGCCTCAGCGCCTGGAAATCCATCATCAGCTCTTTCAGCTTCTTTCTCAGCCCGTTTGTGACCGCTGATCGTGTTCGGTCGATCGGGGTACCCTCTTTGCACCCCGATTGCCTCCTGCTAGCTGCATTGGCCCTGTCCATCTCCTCCAATTGGGACCTGCGAGGGGTAATGTTTATCATTTAGTAGTTAAAACTGAAATTATTGAATGTTAAAAACTGCACCCAAAATAAAACTGTAATTATAGTAATATGTCTAAAACATTAATGAAAACCATGATTATGTGACTTAGTTTTGGGGAATATCAATCATAGTTCGTAATGGCCGTAATGGATCTATACAATACAGCAATGGCCGACATGTAACAGCTCGGTCCATACGTAAGAAAAATCCAACCTCACTGTTAAATCAGCCCGTAACAGTTTCAGTAGTGTCCGAAACCAGTATGTAATGATGTTATGTAATGGTGGAATTGCATAACGATTGCGACCAAAGCAGTTGGGTAACAACGTTACGAAATGGTCGCGCCCAATTTTTAAAACTATGTGTTTAGTGGCAGATTATGAGAATACAATAGACTGAATTCACTTAGATCTTATGATATTCATTAGTAAATTTTGTAATTAACCACAGAAAATTTGCAAACTTAATTAAAATCTAAAAGCTTAACCCTAAACTAGTGATTCCTTTTTTATAAGCAAACCCTAAATAGTAATTCCCAGCTCATAACATGATGAAAACACTGAAATTCCAACATTAACTAATTAAAACAAGCTATAACAAAGACAAATTTTCTAAAAATTCAAAATACGAAAAACAAAAAAACAAAAACAAAAAAAAACAAAACAAAGCACTCTGTTCTCACCTGATGGCCCTGGCCTTCTTCAGGACCGCCACGACATCGCCGTTGATCCGGGTGCGCAGAACTTTCAGCGCTTCGGGCTTGTGCAAAGCTTTCCCCTCCTCGTTCGCCTCGTGCAAATTCCCCAAAATACCCTTAATCGAATTCATCTCCATCTTCACCTTCTCAGCTTCTTCCAAGAACAGAATCATGTTCCTGTCCATGGACGTGGCAACGATCCCCATCTCATTATCGGGCCCCGCCTCAAGGTCCCGCATCGCATCCTTCTTCAGATCCACGTAGCTGGTGAATGATTTCGTCATTAGATCGTTCATCTTGAGTTTGTGTATGGAGAGAGATTTGGGAGAGATTTACAGAGAGAGAGAGAGAGAGAGAGAGATGGAAAGAGAAATTAACAGGTTGTGGGAAGATATAGAGACCAGATAGCAATATATATGAGTAGGGTTTTGAGATTTGGTAAGAAATCTAGCCGTTGGAGCGTCAACGGCTATTATCTGAATTAAATATGATTTGAATAATTTGTCTGCATATTGAATTTAATTTTCTGGGATTTTACATCCTCCCCCACATGGTTTGAGGGGATCCCGTGTTGATCCCTCGGTTTTACAAAGTAGCAGATAAAGCACAACTTTTAAACTCAAAAATTGTGCAAGTTATAGATTAGGAGTAGATATTTTTTATCCAAATCTGTATCACAATTGGTAAAACCGATTAAATGATATGTGTACTAATATTTTGGTACCATAAGAGTACTATTGCTCACATAGCAAGATCTTATCCTTAAATATAAGACCAATTCACAATATTTAACAATTTGTTTATAGTTAGTACCAAAAAACTCGTACGCATATCTGTATTGTACGCACAAATGTATAAATAAAGCTCCTAAAAATGTATTATTTGCTCATTTAAATTTTTTTCTTCAAAACCTTGCAATGCATAAACAGTTAATCAAGTGAACTATACAGGTAAATTATAGAATATAAGTATTTTTCCATCAAGTTCAATATCCATTTAAGAAATGAATTTTTTTTAATATTTCCGTGCAGATATTAAACGTCAATAATTCAAATATATGCTAGTTACTGCATTGGGTCGTGGTGAACAAATTTCCACCTGGCCTGGTTCGGTTTCCTAGGTCAATCCCGAGCCCAAACCGTTGGTAAATAATTTGTTTATCATACGCTGTAAATACTTTCGATAAATCTAATTCAAATTAAACAGATGAGTATACTTTCTTTCAATCACGCCTCGGATGTCCAGCAAATACTATAAATGCAAATCAAGGGCTACAGCAAATACATACATAAAGAACTCTGGTTAAAAAAAGTCACAACTGTATGCAAGTTCATAATTTTTCACTCGAGTTGCTTCGTCCAATCGAAAGG
This sequence comes from Embelia ribes, assembly GCA_001753735.1. Lineage (NCBI taxonomy): Eukaryota > Viridiplantae > Streptophyta > Magnoliopsida > Ericales > Primulaceae > Embelia > Embelia ribes. The sequence continues at coordinate 6,900 of MKEJ01024824.1, read as the reverse complement.
TTCCCAATCTTTTGCAAAACTGGCAACAGCTTGCTTCTGCGATTCCAACGAATCGCGCTTTGTACGGCCATACATGTCCTCCTCGGGTAACTGCAGCATGCCCCTTATAACATTGATTCCAAAATTGCTTTTGAATTGTGTTTCATCATCAATCACGTGCACAAACCCCCTGTTTAATCCAAATTCAACATGGAAATATGGAAAATCTTTTGGAATAGAGGCCCTTAATCCCTTTTCGCTAGTGTCAATGAGCTTCTTCGCATTATGTTGACTCCACTCGTCTTCAGCCTCATCAATCGCCTAATGAAGAGTACAAAAACTTGGATTAGAAACATGTACAGTTACATAGCAAACAAACACACATTTCTAACCACTGTGATTGCTTACAACACCACCACAGTGTTTAATAGCACCTAGCTAAAAGAACATTATGAGAAAATTTTAATTCGAATGTTCGAAAACCCACCTTCTTAAAGTATAGAGGTGCCGCTTTTGCCGAAGCTCGGGGCAAAGGGATGACCTCAACCATGCAATGGCGCTTTTGTTGAGCCAAGCCCATCACCGTCTCAAGGAACACTATGTCCATCTCTTGCTTCGCAAACATCATTATGAGACACTTCTTGAAGTTTCGTATCTCGTCCCACACATTATTGTCCACGGCTCTTGTGGAGGATTCGTGCTGTTTAGAAAATACCAAGTGTAAAATACCAAGTATGATTAAAACAAAATTCAAGGAAAGATATAAGAACCTAACAAACTTAGAAAAGTAAAGCAGCTCTGTGAGTATGGCTTGCATGCAAAAACACAAAAAGTATACTATTGTTTGCATCCATTAACCGAAATCCGAACTCACCTGCGAAGTTAAAATGCAGCAATGACCTGGCACAATAGACTGCCAGTGTGGCAAACTGAGGTAGGTGAAATTGGCTATAGCAATTACAAGATGTTTAGGCCTATTCGGATTCTCGAAGCAGAATTTACAACGCTCTTGCTGAGTTAAGATACGCTTTGGAAAATTAGTCTTCTCATTTGATCTACTCTCATTGCCACTTTTCTTCCGAGTCTTTTTTTTTGGACCATCATCATAATCGTACTCATCGTCTGCCCGAGACAACACGCTATATTTTTTGTTCTGCGCTATCTTCTGGGCCAGATGTGCATCACCATCATCCTCACTCCTCCTTTGCCTCATGGATGTTTCATGAGTAACATATCTATGCCATTTGAAAGGAGGAAAAAACAGTAAGAATGGTTAAGTATACCAACAAAAGAACCAAGGAACAGTTAAAACTATGGTGGCGATTGATGTACCAAACTTATTCAAGAAATCTGAGAAGACCAAGAAGTAAGACTTCTATGTTGTTTTTACTTTTGAGCAATGACATAAAAATTTCTCCATGTGATATCCATTTTCTATTCTACAAATACCTTTCATGATAGTTCCATTTAAAAACTAGAACAGATACTTGATGCTCAATGGCAAACAAGTATTCCATTATTTAAAACTCTGTGTGCGTCTGCTAGGGGTTCCACTCTAATTCGTTAATCCTAGATATTCTATACATATAAACACATATCTATATATCTAAAGATTTTTAAAATTTACCTCTTCCTGCTAAGGGTTCCGCTCTAATTTGTTATAAAGTTTATGAATTTAGGTGATAGTTTAGGGGAGTACATACTTTTTGGAAATTTAAAAGGTAGATTTCATAATTTTATGGAGGCGGCCATGGTACCCCTATCCTTACATGTGGCGCTAGCACTATTTATGCTTGTTATTCAAAAAAGCCGAAGCCAGACATTTTACTTGTATTTCTCATGTGGAAATTTGATAATAACAGTTTTCATACTATCCAACATATTATATATGGAATGTTCAGCCATGCGAAATAAAGGGTGCCAACTGTAGGAGCACATAGGTAACTATGAACCGATAATTTGTCAGAAGTTGGAAGGATTACTACCCCTCTACACCTCTGTCTAGTTCTCTCTCTTTAGGGACATACTCTATTTGCTGTCTGAAAGAAAACTAGAGATAGTCATGTTAGTTGATCAAACCATGAATAAGTACCAATTTTTTTAAAACGAGCAAAGATATTATACAAGGAGAGTGTAGTATCTGCAAATTCAACACCCTAATGGATGATAAGATGTAAACTACCTTCTAGTGTGACTCTCTTTCTGTGGTCTGCTGGATTCATCCCCAGCAACTTGCTTTGCTTTAATGTTTTCCACTTCTTTCTGTTGAAACAAACAGAAATGAAGTTCCAATCAATTACAAAATTCTACAATGACCCACAAACAACCGACAACTGTTGTATTTAGATTTGGAAAAAAAAAAGTAAGCCAATCTACACTGGCATAAAACCCTAAACCAGTATTGATGGTTAGAAACAATTTTTTGAAAAGCCAATACTGGCCTTATTACCAACAATTTTTGAAAAACCAATACTGGTCTTATTACCTAAAATTAGTATATGTCAATAATCAATTTCCTGAAGAAACAATCCCCCATCCCACAAAATAAAACTACATATTAAGATACTTCCAGAAAAATGTACTAGAAAAACACAAGAAAAGAGAGCCAAATCAGGAAGCCCTAAGGTCAAGATCAAGGGGAATTGTTAATCTCACCATGAGTTTGTTGGCTTCTTCATGCTTTCCTTTAAGACGAAGTTGCAGAGCCTTTGCAGCCAACTGGTTGGCACTTAATCCCTCAGCAAGAGCTCCACTAGCTTCACCAGGTTGCCGTAATTCAGATGAGACCAGTTCTGATTCTAACTTTGACTCGTAAGAATCATCATTCTGCTCGTGTGTTACTTTTTGCATAAAACTTCCATCATTGGCAAACTTGTTTATGCTCGACACTGCAGCAGAAATTACAACCGAATCTTCTCTAGATGGCATGGTTTGATTTTTCCGCTTGCCCCATGACAGTGAACCATGAACTTTAGGCACTTTCACCTCGGGATGACGACGAGATATATCATATCGGCTTCCCATGCCACTATTCTGCCATAAAAATAACATAGAATGAATCAAAGTGAAGCCAAGGCACTGTATCCAAAAATAGGCCCGACATTAGCAATAAGCAATGCCTTTAAACAGCTACAACATAACAAATATTCAATTACCTTTTCAGAGACCTTTTCATTTTGGTCATCAACAATTGTTTGTTGTTCTTCTGCTACCCCCTTTTGCCTATTTTTGATGGCGTGGAGATGAGCACGAGATGGAGCAGCCCTACGAGATGCCAGAGAGACTGACAGCTGACCTACGGATCCCCATCGTTCTTCAACAACCTATGTAAATAATTCAGCAAGTCAAATTCATCCAGCTTGAGCAATATATCCGTAGGCCAAAAGGCACAAGGTACTACCTCGTTAAGATTCCGGCCCTCACGAGCTGCCTGCTCCTGAGCACGCTTCAAAGCTTTCAATCTCCAGCTTGCTCCTCCATCTCCAACTACAGAAGAAGACACAAGTTTATCCCTTCCGGCTTTATTCTCATCTGCCTCTTCAGGATAACCGGTTCCATTATTCTTTAAATAAGGGTTCAATTCCCTGGGGTTTGCTTTCATTGTCTGACAAAAAAATATATATATATATGCCATACAGAAAAATTATAAAACACAAGATAATCGGACATGCAAAAGATGGCTAAAATCCTAAAAGCAAGAAAAGCTTGGAGGTGGTATACATCTAACTTAATTTTTAAAGTTAGTACTAACACATCAATGTGTATACACTTCAGTTAGAGGAAGGTCATGGTCAAAAGTCAAAAGAAGAAATTGTGAAAGTCTACTCTGCTTGTCATCATGTGTTCCTAAACATCCAAAACTATTCTCTTTCTGCAGCTCCATGTCCTCAAAAAATGGAAGATTTTAATAACCATTCTATAAGTGTTCTTGACATGCAGGTTCACATGATGGCTTGTAAACCTCTTTCAGTGTTCACTAAGTTACATTTTGGCAAAATTTGTTTGACAAGAGAATCAGCATAGCAAAAAAGAAATAAGAGCAATATGACTCAGTGAGAAAGACAATAACCAAAATAATATCAGTGCAATTTAAGATCTTTAATGAATAAACTAATCAAGTAGGTTTTTCTCTCCATCAACAATTACTGGGAGAAATACTCAGATACACGTAATGTCCAAACGTTCAAGCAATCATTTTCTCAACTATTGACACCAAGCTTGCAAATAAAAGAAGTACATCAATAAGCAAGGATGTAGGTGTTGGATGGTACCACAGCGCCGTAATGGGGGGAAAAAGCAAGAAAAACTATTGAAAATCAAATCAAGGGTATTAAGGTCTAGCATTATCGCTCCTCGCTATACGTATATCAACCAAAAAGGCTTCAAACAAAGCATATAGAGATGGCATACCTCCTCAGTTTTAGGCTCCACCAGTGGATAGGTTGGTGTCGGAGTCCTACTTTCCACGTTATCTTTGGGTCTCAGCATCCAGTCTAGACCTAGCTCCTTTCTCACGATATTGTTCTTATTTGGGGAATTAGACCCTTCCCCATCATCTGAATTAAAGTGGAAATGACACACTCATTAGAATGACATTTTAATCGACATTACCAGAAAACAAACTAATTAACCAAAAGAAAAGGAATACCATGTAGTTCATCAGCTCCTGTCACACCACCTTTTCGACCATGATACGTTTTATTTCCTTTTTCAAGTTCAGAATCGGACCGAGAATAGTCTTCAGAGGAATACTCGGTTCTCTTACTCCTCCGCTTCTCTCTTGATTTGTCTCTAGCTTTGACTCTTGTGCTAGTTTGATGTGATTTCTTCTCCCTTTTCCTATGCCTAAGACTCTTTTCATCAGGGTCGCTTTCACTTCCACTTTCAGAAGCTGATGCTGAGTCTTCATCCGAAGAGTACCACTTCTTCTTTCGAGAATTTTTTTTTATCCTTTCTAGGTCATCCTCGTCCGAACTCTTATATCGAGAACTTCTCTTTTTGGTTCTATCCTTTCCCTTCCTTTTCGTTTCTTGTCTTTGAGAATTATCAGTGTCCTCATCACCTGACTAAGCATAGTTTCAAAAACCAGAAAGACAAAAAAAAATATCACATTTTATTCTTTTTACCAGTGAAAGTATAAAATAAACCTGAATCGTAACTTAAAACTAGGAAGGAAAGAAGCAAATGGAACAAAAATTTACCTTATCAAGCTGATCACGTGGAATAAATTTTAATCCCGAAAGCATACTTTCGTCTACACAAAATAGTAAACAAGATTTAATTTAGGGAAAAAAGTAATATAAAAAGAGATGCATAAGGGCAATTGTCTTTTGAAACAATTTGATGTCTCGAACATCGCACAGGAAACTAATCTATTATATATTCATTAAGATCAGGCGAAAGCACATAGATATATATGCATAAAGAAGTCGTAGTTAGTTTTTATTTGGAGTCCCAACTAAGCCTCCTTTCAAATTAACTGGGATCAGCTACAACAAATCATGATAGTTAAGTAGTAACCTAGCTTCAAAACTACTGTATAACTTTATTGTATTCCCCCACACAAGGAACACTTGGGAGAAGACTATCCCACCAATAAACCCAATATTTTAACCAAAGAAACTCCCACAAACCTAAAAAAATTATAGTTTTGAAAAAAATAAAAGAAAAAATCATAGCTAGCAATGACTAAATGCACAATAAAAAAATTTCCTTAGCCCTACAAGCTTCCCTATTTCCAGCCCCTAAATATTAATCCATATACCTTGAACTTTAAAATAGAGTCTCCAATATAGAGAATGTTCACAACAAAACCCTTAAGAACTGGGATGAAAAGTAGTCCCCAGTTCAAGTGGAGCGCTATAGCAAACCCTCTTGAATAGTTTTAAATACATCAACGCAAGTTTTCTCAAATTTAATTCCTAAAATTTAGGGTAGATACCCATTTAGGATCACTGGGAATGACCTTGCGCCAATCCAAATCCCAAGCTAAAGTGAACGGATTGCGGACAACGAGACAGAATGCCAATCCAAATCTCCTTCCCAACGAGTGTAACATCAATGGTAGTTCGAAAACATGAGACTTTAGAAACAAATTCGTCAAGAACACAAACCGCTAATCTACTAGACCATTCAATAGCCATGATTCTAACATCTAAACACGGGAGAATCCGGAATTGAAAATGGGGGGTGTTGAATGACATCGTATATTTGTACATTTTCCAAAGTTAAGGGGTGTTGCTCCATCCCTGTCTAAACATGCATATGTATGGATTCGTTTGGTTGCAGCTTTTAAGTAAATAAGTTAAATTATTTCTGATTAAGAAAAAAACTGGATAAAAATTGGATGCATCCAACTTATTTGGGCAGAAATCGCAAATAAGTTCAACTTAAAAGCTGAACATCCAAACGCTATTCAGTTTTTAAGTAAATAAGCTGAAAAACTAAAGCCTATTAGATGTATCCAATCAAGCCCTAAAATTGAAATATTTTATCAAATAGTAAAACCTACTTCCCTCATTGGATTTAATTACTCGTACACATAAGTCGTCAATTATAGCTCATGTATTTATAAGTCATCAAATGTAACTCAAACATCTCATATTTCCATGTCACCAAAAAAAAAAGAAAAAAAAATTGACTTTAAGATGAGTAGGTCCCAATAATGACTTTGTTAGCAAAAATTATTTTGATCACATCTTTAATTTTTTTTCTAGAAATTCTAGATAAAATTTTTAATAAATTTATAAAATTTTTTGCAGAGTCTAAAATTATTTTTCGGTAGAGACTCATGTTGATAACGTATTGTGAATATGCTAGAAAGCAATAAAAGTAATTTGTAAGAAAGTAAAATAAGAGACGCAAAAATTACATGATTCAGTTTCAAGTTAATACAAGTTTAAATTGGGCCTCATCTACGAG
>MKEJ01024820.1:0-12724 GCA_001753735.1 Embelia ribes | reverse complement strand
ATGAATATTAGTTATACATGAACTTCTATACTTATATTTGATATTTTTTATAAATATATTACTTATAATTTAAAAGAATATACATAAAAAAAAATATTTTAGCATAAAAGTATTAAAATATTACATTTCACTATATTTTTTTAAAATTTCGTATGAATATTTACTCGTCAAATTTCCAATAAGTTTACTAGTAGTATCTGTAATGTTTCCCAAGTCCTTTCCCCTGCACTTCTTATGTTTATCATTTGCGTTCTCGAGACGTTTCCTACGCATTTCCAAAGCATTTCCTACACGTTTCCCTTAAAAAAAATTCGTCTTTTCGTCTTGCTACCAGAAACCAGCATTTCCGGTAACTATGGGTAGGACAGAAAATTAGCAAAATGCTTCGAACTAATCCAAATACCAAAATCCACAGAATTAGGCTTTACTACATACCTTGATTGATGCATATGCTGCAACATTACATATTCCACCAAAAATGTAATTCCGCTTGTTTCCAGACACAAAAGGGGCAATTTCCTCATCCCTACGTGTTATCTAAAGGAATAGAAAACAATAAATCTACAGGTAATTTTGTTTTGGACTATTTTTATCAAAAAAAGAACAAGAACACTGACCTGAGCTGTTCACGAGATTATGAAATCATCAGGCTCCTCTGCATCTTGGTCATCCAAGTATTCCCTGCCACTCATTATTTCACTTTTCAGTAAGCTTGCAACTTAGCATTCTAAAATTTACCAATGAATTCAGGCTCGAACTTTCAATTTAAGAAAAGATGCCTCAAACCTACACGTGGAAAACTGTCTCCAGCTGCATCTCTACATGTAAAACCTCAAGGCAGTCAACTGCTAATTTTCTATAATCATCAGCAAATGATGCTAGATCTTTAGGTTGCGCACTGTTATATCAGGTGTGACATGAAGTTCTCTGCCACTCATTTTCTTCTACTTGGTAAAAAGTTCTGGCACACGTTTTGCCAACCCTATTTATTGCGAAAAGGAAAATCATATAAGCCACGGAGTGTATTTCAAAGCTCAAAAGTTTCAAAAGGTTACAAGTCAACCTTATTCTTACATGTCATCAGGAAACAGTAGGTATGAGAGACGGTACATTCCTCTGTGCAAGAATAATTCAGGTACAGTCATACACAAGGGAAAACAAGTGTGGTGTCTGAATCTGACCTATATTTTTCTTGCTTATAACTGGCAATGAAGTGCACGTGTATTTGAAATGTACGATTTGAAGAGAATACGAAGACATGAAATAAAACCAAGCAACCGATCAGAAAACTTGCCTCTCTATTGAATCAGCAACATACTCCAAGGAATCACTTAATGAGGCCAACAATATGAGTTTGTTATCATCGCGAATTAAATGTTCCTTCAAGAAACAGCACATTCATTAAAATAAAGTTGACGTCATCACAAGAGTCATTCACGGAATCGAAGGATCATGTGACTCATTAAACTAGGAAAAAAAGCCATTTGGGAAAATTCTATTTCTTAGATCCTGCTTACAAATCTAAGTCGAGACAGATATCAACATTGAATTACTTTTACAAAGTGATCACCTGCTTGATCGGCCGCAAATTTAGAAGCAAGTCGTTCATTCCCATCTCAACCTCAATAGTATTGATAGCAGATACATTGTTAGCCATTTTCAACTGATCAGATGAACTTGGTAAACAACCACTGGCTGGATCAACTCGCATTAGATTCTCTACATCGTGCCTTCCGATAAGCATATAGCTTAGCTTCTCAAGAACTGCCTGCATATTACCAACTTAGTTAAGAAAGAGAATACATTCATTATTACAAATGAAAAAAGAAAAAAAAGGAAGATAGTGAATAATGATCCGAGGAAACAGAAAATTTGCCATGCCTCCATATATGAAGTTCGGCATCTTTCATATGTTCGCTCCAGAAAAGTTTGCACGTACTTCACAAGGTCAGTGGCAAACTTAGGCATCGCCTGAGCCCAAAACAGAACCTAAAGCCAACACAAAAAGGGAAAAGGAAAGAATAAAGCAATGTAGATGAGATCACAAAAAACGCAATGAAAGTATAACCATAAGATCATTCCATGTTCTTAAACCTCAAAAAATTCATTTAATACATTAAGCAATTTAACATATACCGTAATATGGGTAACCTAATCTTAACCCGGTACCATGTTTTGTTCCAGGCACCATGTGAATATCCATAGCAATAAGGCTACACACCTCTTTTGTTAAGAAATCTATGGCTAAAAGTCCTTGTAAGATTGGCCGTCCTTTCTCAATGGATAAGGAATAACTTGTAGCTGCATGTGCACGTGGCCGGAATGCAGCAGGACCTACAATAATAGCACATGTAGTAAGTTATAAGATTTTTTTTTTTTTGTCTACAAATGCAGAATGAGTATGATACAGCCAACATTCACCACAGAAATAAAGGTAAAGTTTAAGTGTGTATTTAATATTTCTGGGCACTAACGTAGAGAGCAAATGTAGAAACGCCGAAATCTGAATTCTTGCAAAACGTCCTTTACACTTTTAACCCTAGAAAGTTGTAAATGCACAACTGCATATAACAAATACGGAGAATAACTTTTCAAATAAATTCTGATAAACTATAAATGGGTCTGGGAACTTGCTTGATATGGCTTGCTGCACGCTTTTCCTGTAATCTACATACATTGTGGGCAGAAAATGATCCTTTACAAAGTTCTCCACAAATGAGAGCAACCCATCATTCCTGCAAATTTTGAAAGTATGAGAGGAAATTAGTTTATTTAAATCAGGGAAGACCTTAAAGTTCTTTACAAAGTTCTCCAAATGTTCATTGCGCTTATTTATACGTGCTTGCAGAAACAACTAACTACCAGCTACAAAAGGAGACTGTTTGACAGTGTTCATATGCAATGTGCTGTCACCAATGATTCCTTTTATAATCGAATATACAGGTACATTCCTATGAAAGCATGAAAACTAAAAGAGAACCACAATCATGCTTTAAAATGTTTGGGCAAATTATCATGGACAATATATTGGAGGCTAGGTTGCTCGTAGGTGCAAATTCAATCCCTTTGTTCAACAAAATCCAAGGGGTTAATGGAGTCCATGAGGTGAATCCTTTCTAATGTCCATAAGTTGTTATAATAATAGATCACTGGGTACCTTATTATTAATAAATATTTCCTTGAAACATTACAAGACTCTTAACAAGAATATGGATATGAAGCGCAAGTAAAGAATATAAATATATTATCAAAACTTTGTTAATGATACTGCTATAGAAGATGAAATAGAAGTATGGATGAATTCAAACATAGAGAAGTGGAGAGACGATGGAAATGTGAAGACTCAAATAAGAAACAAGTTTGAGAAAAACCACACAACAACTAAAGTCAGTCCCAAATTGCCATTCCAAACTTACCCAAGTTGAGAATATTTCTGAGGAAGCAGTGAAGAGACCTTATCTGTAAACTGCAGTATAACATGAAACACCAGTTAAGAAACTCTAATCTCACAGCTTATATAACAAAGTGAGTAGATCGTAGCAGTGGAGACCTGCAAAACTGGACGATATACTGATGCAGCTAAATATATGCCTTGCTCAGGTAAGACAGCTGCAGTTCCATATCCTTCTTGAAGTGCATTTGTTCCCTTCTTACCCCATCCTTGGCGAATAAGATCAGTCCCTGAACATCAGTGTTATTAACCACTTGTAATGCAAATGTCTAAAAAACTTAGGAGTCTGTTGAAGCAAAAGTAAGAAAAAAGAACAAACATGAAAAATACAAGTGGAATCTGAGAAATAAAATGTGAAGGGATATGCAAATTCAGCTTGGTACCATGCTCTAAAACATGCACATCAAGTTTTAAGAGCACAGCAGGTGATATCTCAATTTTCTAGAAGTGTAATATGAGCATAAGCAGGCCTAATTAAAGAGACTGCAACTATATTACAGTTTACTTACCCTGGTTAGGAATCGATACAGTAGCATCTGTGAAACGGAAAGCAAAGGTCAGGCCATCATCCGACCCATCCCTGCAAAGCACCTCTACTATTCAGACGTTGCAAAAGGAATTACTCTTTAAATTGGACGAGAGAGAACATTCGAGTACTTGCCTCTTTCCTTTGGAAGTAACCTTATTTGCTAGTCTAGCTGTTTGTACAGCGGCATCAGCTGATGCAGCTTCTGGAGTTGCCCGGAGAATCTCACATATTAGTTGTTGGCATTCACTCTACCACATAGAAAAAGTAAAGCAAAACTCAGTATGTTATCCCAGAAATAAAATTTATAATTAAACACATTACAAAGTAATGATAAAAAAATTTAGCAATTGATCCCCAGTACAGCAAAAAAACTCATTCAAATTACAATAGTAAACAATCTACCTGCAAGACAGTCAAGCAAAAGCCAATATTGTAGCCTCCAGTGTCATGAGATGAATCAGAGTCAGGGTTCCATTTTATTTCAGCCATTGACTTCGGGGTGTTCATATCAACTTCTTGTGAGCATTTTGATTCAAGAAGCTCTCCAACGATCACATGATTCTCTGATATTGAGAATGATCAGATTTCCAAGTGAAACTAATGAGAAGAAAGAATATTTATAACTGTGCATTGTCTCACCAAATATTCGAACAACAACATCCAAGATGGAGTTAAGTATTTCTCTTGCAGCAGCCTGTGCGCTTCCCATGGGAGCCATCACAGGTGAGACTGGACTGACACTCGACAATATTCCCGCCAAAGATACACCATTCTGTATCTTCCGCTTCGGCAATGACGTTTCGTAGCTTTCCATTTGTCCTTTCAGATACTGCAGACCGCAAGCAACAATTTGGGCAGCCTGACCTACCCCAACCCTGGACCAGTTAAAGCGTTCTGCCACACCTTTGATCTTACCAGTAATGATGTCATGAATTGTTGGACGCAGCCTTTGGCTGTGGACAGGTGAGTATTAAAAATAGATAACACTCAGTTTTCATTTATTTGCTCTTAACATTGATATTAATTTCCGCTGTTCACCTCGGAAAATCTCTTTACCTTGAAAGATTAAAAAAATGCAATGATTCTCCAAATTAAAAAACTGAATAATTTTTCTCAACTTAATAGTCACGAGTTCTACGTCAATGCAAAATCACTTAATAGTCACGAGTTCTTTGTCAATGCAGAATCATATAATCCACAAACTAAAAGGAGCTGTAGAATAGTAATAGACGCAAGTTGTTGCCTTCTCACTTTAAAACTTTTGGCAGCATGGCCACATTAATTCCCTAACACCATAGTTACTTCAGGCAATGAGAATCTAATCAAGGATAAAGCATGCAAATTCTTGTTTGGATGAAAATAGCTTTGGCAACATGAACCAAACTGGAGAAAGCATACCATAACAGGGCACCTGCAGCCGCAACTTTACCGAGCATGCAGAGACACTCAATCATCGTCTGTAAATACTTCACATGAAGGGGAGCATCACTCTTTCTCATTGCTTCCTAAAAGTAAATCCAAGGTCAAATCTAAACCTAGGGACAAAAAAGATGATATAAAATTGCAAATATAGTAATTACAGATGCATGGTCGATAAAAAGTTCATACAACAAATTCATCTGGAGTGGAATTTAAAAGCCAAGGCGAAATTTGACGAGAAACAGTTTTTCCATCCTTGAGAGAGCTATGGCCACCATTGACTCTATTAGCTGCAGCATGCCCATCTGATGCAGATTCATCATGAATATCCAGAGCACCATCTTCATCATGGCCGTCAAAGGAAGAACTGAGACGCATTGTTCAAAAAGAAAAAGATTAAGAAGACAAATAAAAAACAGTTCATTGAAACAGTTAATTTTTTTATTATTATTATTATTGTTTTCTTAAAAACAGTTAAGCATGCAAAAATCCAGAGGAGAAAAAAAAAAGCAATAGCAATATCATGATTATAAATGAAGAAGGTACTTATTAAACGTTAGCAAAATTCAAAAGAAGCCACAACACAAGATATGGTTGAAATGATTAGCTTAACTATGTACAAGAACCAGAAGCAGTTTAAGTCCAGCTATGGAATTAGTAGCAGATCTACTTTCAGAACATCCCATCTTACCCATCAACTGAATTAGATCTATAAGATCCATCTCCAAGCCCGTTAGCACCAAATTGATTGTCTCCTTTCAATAATCTGGTTCTTCGCGAGAGGGATTGTGAATTATTAAATGAATAAGCAACCACAGTGGTGGTAGGCACTTCATCATCTTGGTCATTCATGCGTGAGGAGGTTAAGCTGCAAAAGAGCGATCATCTTAAGAACCATAAAATCCCTACAAGTAATACTGCTTAAGATAAGAGCTCAACGTGATGCATTCAACTATCACAAATGGATCAACCAGTGTAGAGAGAGGTATCATGTTAAAAATACACCATCCAACAGAACGGAAGATACATTTCTTTAAGAACAATGCCCAAATTCAAATTCATTTGCAAATGTAGCATGGGTTCGCTTCAAAATTCAGCATGTCTACTATTGGCCACAACATAACTTTAGAAATGGCATTACGCCAACAAAAACCAAATTGATCACCTTTTCCCCAAGAACCAATATGGAGCAAAGAAACATAATTCAAGAGCTTAAATATGTCCAATATATCGAATCTTATTGTGCTGTATGTAATATTATTAACAGTGTTCACGAAATACGAATCAAATGAAGTCTATACCTGTATTCACCCTTATTGTAAAGATGGTCATGCAAATCCTCCACAACTTTATAGAATAGTATCCCTCGTAACTTTGTTAACTCAGATCTGATGTCTTGAAGAGCACCAACCTAGGCCACATCAAACAGAACGCAGATACAGATAGATGAAAAATGGCCCACTCGGTTTAGTACATGGCATGCCTTTAAACTATTAACCAACAATTTTGTGTACTGGCAAGTTCAAGTGCTTACTGTTGGAGCTTCCGTAATTATGATACATGATAATTACTAAAATATTAGGTTGGAAATACCAACCAAATGTACCATGAGGTGACAGCTGCTAATGTTCATCTTGGTCAATTTATAAACAGGAGAGGGGAAATGAGGCAAACAAATCAAGTAAAGCAAAAAAAAAATACATGAAATAAACTTGTAAGAGGTGTATAATCCATGGACTCCAATATTTTGCTTAGTAAAAGAACTGGTTTAAACTAACCGTCTGAAGACCCTCTCTCTCGACCATCAACATTGATTGTACATGCAATTGTACAGCAGCATACAACTGCTTCTCAGAAATAAGCTTCTCAATACGGACTGGAACCTGCACAAAGCACCACTATCATGGATTTCGAAAAGAACAAGTAATACGAATTTGTACAGATCACGGGAAAATTTAGTAAAAGCCAAACGAAAAGTTGATGTGTTGAGTATTTCTTGGATGAAAGTTGCAGGTGACACCTGATAACCATACAACCTTCTCGAATACATCTCTCAATATTTTCTACTTGCAAAAGTATTTTTGATCATTAACATTGATTGATAAAACGACATATATCGACACCAGCAAGGGGTGTTGAAAATTCTTTTTCTTGTGTTGACAGCTAGGAAGTAACAGGAGATCTAAAACAAATAACGAACCTTTGCTATGGCCTCAATTTGATCTAATAGGGAAATTATGTGTCGCAATGTGACTGACCGAGACCACAACTGGTGCAGCTGCTTATTGCGGGCACCGAGAAGCTTCTTTGCCTCGGCCAAATCAACCTTTAAGACGCCAATACTTTCAGTAGATTCGCTAAATAACCGTAGAATCTGCAACCAGATTGAAAAAAAAAAAGGGGACAAGGCCACAATTACCTTCAATCAGGATCTTGAAACTGGTTATGAAATGGACCAAAATAATCAAAATGCATGAGATAATTCAATGTTGTTCAAGCTTTTCAGCAAAACAGAAAACTAACAACATTTAATATATTTAATGAAACCAAGTTCTTATACAACCATTTCTAGTGGATGCACATATTTTGAAAGTTACTTAAGATAGTGCATATGTCCTCAATCCCCACTACAAGATCAGACTTCATTGTAATGTTTCTTTATATGAAATAGTGAGAAAAACAGAACTGGACAAAATTTAACCACCATCACCAAATTAAGAAGAAGTAAAACTTCTTTCAGCTCTCCACTCACTGCACTCAGTCTTGACAAGGGACTCCGGAATTCACTCCATTCCCTTTGTTGTCCACATGGCAGGTGTCCTCTACACGCGTGCGTACTCGTGTAGAAAAACGAGCTTTAAGTCCCCTCAAAGTTGACCAGATAGATAATCTATCAATGTGCAGTGGTCAAACAAAAGTTTGCTTTCCAGCGAAATTTTGCTTTTTTTTTTATTACTCCATTCATTGTATCAAATGGCGGGCTTATTTTTTTAGCTGCTTCAACTCCATGTCCTGTTCTCACTGTAGGGGCATTCCATGTGTCAAGGTTGGATAATCCTAAGGGAAAGTTTTTTATTCCTATTCATAAAAAAACATAATTTTACAGTTTTAATAAACGAGTACAGGTAAAGCAGGGGACGAGCAAGGAACCTGAGAGTAATTTTGAATTGCTTTATTGAAGCCCCCATGGAAAGCATGCACAACTTCGTCTACGACTTCTTCGATGATATCACTCTGCTCCTTGAGAAGTTGAACTTCTTCTTCACGGTCTTTCGATGTCAAAATATGGACAACATGGGGCAACGAATCAAAACGGGCAGCAGCCCAGCTTTCATCTATCTTTGTGATCTCTTCCCTCAAGTACTGCAGAGAACACAAGCACGAAATATGTATGAGAACATACCATAGAGTTAAATATGACTTTCCAAAGTTTACATTCACCAGGGAACTTAAAAATTTAAAATCCAGGACAAATGTGTATGTTGTAAACAGTTAGTCCATAAATACCATCGTTCGAAATCCCTATCCCAACTGCTAAAGGGATTTGGGTCATGTATTTCAAAGGACTAGGGTACAAACATGACATCATATCCTAGTTTTTCCAAATCACTGAATGGGCTAGTTCACGCCTTATACCGAAACGAAGGGGGAGTTGGCTAGAGGGCGTTGATATCACTTATTTGAAATGACTATGGTACTAACATGATATGAGATCCTCGTTTTGCCAAATCACTGAAGGGATTTACCAGCATCATATGAATTTAGTCTCCATTGACATCTTCATAATTAATTTGAAACCCCACGGATTACAAATCCTCAATTTTAAAAGCAGCCTTACGTTAACCCAACAAAAGAATACCAAAATGGCATCACATACTTTGGTTACGGGAGCTTGGCACTGCCTTCTTTTCTAAAGTTTCTTCTCTTAATAAAAAACGAATTTCCAAAAAAAAAATGGCCACGCAAAAATCAAACCCGTAGTAGTTAAGGACACGGCTGCCAAGGCTTACATACTGATCATCTTCAACTATTGCAGAATATCAAAATACGCTACTAGTTTCATAGGAATAAAGCCGCTTGACACTAAAACTTTGAATGTGATGATATTTCTTAGTTCTGACACCAGTGTAATTAATACTATTAAGTCCCTAGAAAAGAACTAGGAACCATTGTTCATCCCAATACTATTTCTAAATTAAGGGGTTCGCCTTGGCATACCTAGATTTGCTACTCTATGGGAGTTTGAGCAATAGGTTAGCGAATGAGAATAAAAGTACTCATGGTAATGCCTAGGGACAGACCTATGAGTTTGCTAGGGAGTTGTCATAATTTGAAAAAATTCACCCAACATCTTATTTGTTAGTGTCAAAAAAATGCTCAAATTTTTTTATGCAGTTTTAGTTTTAGCCTCCCACCCCCACCACCCTAAAATGTTTTAGAACCTTTGGCTCCCATAAAAATATTTCTAACATTCAGCACCCCTCATAATCTAATCTTGGGTCCGCCTCTGGGAGTGCCCTAAGTTACTCCATTTACCGATCATTCAGCTGAAACAATGATAATTTAAATATTTTGTATATTTGCACACAAATATCAGCACAAATAAATCAACATAAATCTCACATACTCTGTGTATAATTTGGCAACAATTATATAGAATCATTAACTGGTTTTTCTTGAATCCCGAGCAATCCATTGAACCAGGCGACTATTGTTTATCCGAGTTCTAATTTTTTAATTTTTTTTAGGTCCGGGTGATCTAAGCTTCTATTTTAGATTTCTGAATTATATTGATTATAATTTAGGGGTTACAAATAGGGACACTGGTGGTAATACCCTAACACTTCCAATTGGCCATTCAGCTGAAACAACAATAATTCGAATATATTGTATTTCAAAGTCCTTTTACATACAAATTTCATAATTTTAGCAATTACTGACCGATTTTTCTCGAGAAATGGGCAATCCATCGAGAATTCCCATCTTCAACAACTCAGATCGAACCAAAACCTGTAAAAAAATATACTAAAAAACTTAAAACCAATTGATTTGGATACAAGAGCTACAGAGAAATAGAGAACATCCACTTAAAATGTAAATGATGAGAGATTGATAGGTAGATATGGGGTGATGATGATGATTACCAGATTTGGATCTGCAATTAACTGTGCGAGCTATACATATACATATGTGTGTGTGTATATATCAGGAAAGTAGAATTGGAAAAAGCTTATAAAGATGACGAGTAAATTTACCAGATAGAGGTGATCCATACATTTTGAGATAAGAGCTTCCAAGGGTTTACTATAAAATTCCTTGTGGAATTTGGGATAAGTTATCCACAATCCATTAAAAATTCCAACCCTGTCAAAATTAGGTGGAACATTACATGAGTGATACTCTTTCTCTTGCTTTTCACTCTTAGTATAACTACTACCCTCAGCAGTCTCAACTGTATCTAATGAAAATTTAGGTTCAGAACCACACTGAGCATCCCCTTCTTAAACGGAACCAAAAGGTTCGACCATATCCTCTTCTTTTTCACATTCTTCATCAAAACCTAGACTTTCAGAAGATGCAACAAGGGGTCAAAATGAGCCAACAGATTAAATTGGTCCGAAATATTGAACTTTTTTTAAAGCCTTATCAACCATATATCCCATCACTTCCTCCTGAATTTTGTCTGATACCTCTGATAAATCTACTGGAAGTACGTCGTTCATGGAAAGCTGAATATTTCCCATTTCCAATATTGGAGTCATCATGCTGGCACCAACAACAGGAATGACATTCGGAGTACTTAACACAACAATAGTAACTCTGTCAGCTGCAGGAACCTGCGAAGATAACCTCTTCTTTTTCCTCTTTTCCGATTCCTACATCTCTGAAATCGATCTCTTTTCCTTGTTCTTAACCAAAACTTCCCCTTCGGCCTCATCCTTCAAGACACACGGAATCTTGTTAGAGTCGAACAATTTATGAGGACATTAGGCATACTCATCTATCCCATCTGGGACCTTTCCACTCCAAAATTTTATAAGATCGGCCAATCCTTCCTTACTTGGTTCTGGAAAGTGTGGATTTTTTTTCTCATATAAGAACCTTTGTTGATACGGACCTTGTTTATCTCAGAGGCGCAACTTCCCAATACAATCACCTAATCATTTTCGGCACCTTTATTCAATGTTGGAAATGATGACATAAGCCGCTCCCTACTTTTAGGAGATAGAAACCATACGTCCTTTGCATGAACTAAGTGATAATAGTAGGCAATCTCTGCTACCCCTAAATTCACTCCAACAATCCTATCTAAAATCTCAATACTTCTAATGATCTGAATGGTATTTAAAGCTGTTTGAGATAGCGCAAGCTAAGAAGCTTGCAGGAAAGAAATTAATGAATGAGAAAGGGGAAGAGTTATTACTCCAGCATAAAGGACAATTAGATATACGCCAATTCTTTCAGGCTTCCTCATGGGTTTCACACAGTCTAACAGATATATTAATCCATCTCCCATATTTTTCCAAGAACCCTTACCTATTAAACTCCTTGATCAGTTTTAATATTGTCCATTGTGACAGTTTGGTGCGATCTTTTGATGCACTGACTTCTTTACAGCCTTCGGATTTTTGTCCAAAGTTACTCCACTCTTTCATACCCTTGCTGAAGCTTTAGCCATAATGTTCTAGAGAGAGAAAATGAAGGTTGCACATAATTGAAAATAAAAAATGAGCAAAACGAACATCTTTCTCCCACTATTTATAGTAAAACTACAACCGCGAAAAATAAGGCAGATACATTTTAAATGTCAACATTTATAGCGGATGACAGTTAAGCTCATGTTTAGGCAACATAGCCATAAGGTTGTCTCTAACTATCCATATCTAAAGCCTAGGGTGAATAATTATTTTTAAACCGTGATGAAACGTATGAAAAACTACTATTTGAATACTAACTACCCTGAACCATGACCTGCATAGTCCATGGTAGTTGGGGAGCAGTATAGGGTATTCCCCTAAGGGCAAATGAAAAGTGAAAATTTTATTTCAAATATAATTCGTTGAAAAACCTATGGATTGATAGCTGTAATTATTTTTACTCAATCAACAATTGTACAAGGGCTATTACAAAACAGTTAAATGGCAGGAGAACAATAAAATTAAAATGACAAGTAATGAAATAATCAAGAAAGAGATTTAACATAATATTTTATTAAAAAAGAATAAGAAAAAGGAGAAGGGGAGTTGCATAAAGATTCAGAGAAATAGTATTCTCCCCTAGATATACTATCTTTTCTTTCTTTCTTTGTAAGAACCCGAAATTTT
>MKEJ01024815.1:0-13358 GCA_001753735.1 Embelia ribes | reverse complement strand
TCAATAGCCTCATACAATATATCAATTAAATTCGCATATGTCGTATTTTGTGGTACACTCAAACCTTGACATGAATTTGCAACAAATTTCCAAGCACCATTAGTATTTATCCAGTCTCCATCATATTGAACAATAACTGATATATTATCTTTAGCTGCACAAAAATGTTGGAAATAATGCATAAAATGCGAAAAAAAATTGCAAACAATACATCAAAGTGAAGAATTTGAAGATGTGAATAGCTTGAAGAACCTGTGAATAACTTGAAGAACTTGAATAACCCATGAAGAACTTGAACAACATAAAGAATCCATGAAAAACCTGTGAAGAATGTGAAGAACATGAAGAACTCTTGAAGAACGTGAGGAACTTGAAGAGCATGAAGAACGTACAAAACTTAAAGAACTCGTGAAGAACTTGATGAATGTGAAGAACGTAAAGAACTCGTGAATAACTCATGCTGAACTTGAAGAACGTAAAGAACTCGTGAAGAATTTGCCGAACTTGAAAAATGTGAAGAACTTGAACAACTTAAGAAGAACTGTTCGTTACATTTCTTCATTATTTTTCAACATTTCTTTCCTGCTCTTCAACTTTAATGTTGAACAACAGTTCACGATTAATGGTTTAGCTTAATAGATTATAATATATAACATAAAATACATATTTAATATCAATAAAATCACATACTCATTGTTGAATTGAAGTGGAGAGATGGAGTTTTCAGTGTAGTATATAAAGAGAAAGAGAGAGAAAACGTAGAAGGAAGTCTTTAGTCATCTTCTGTAAAGAGAGAGAGAGAGAGATAGCACCAAGATTTGGATGTAAAATATGGGAAAAATGAAAAGAAAAGAAGTGAACGACAGTTTGGACTTTTCACAATCCAAAAATATCATTTTTGCAAGAAATATTAAAAAAGAGTTATTATTGTAAATACCCCTGTAATTAGAGTTTTTATCAAATTCCCCTGTGTAAATGAGGTACGGCAATTATCTTTTTTATATAACTACACTCTACGCACGTACGATACTTTGGCCAATCAGACCAATGAACTAACATCCAAGGTCAAAAAGTAATTTGTTTCAGTGCAGCTTAATTGTTGTTGGTTTTTGAGATTAAATGTGGAAGGAAGTATCTAAAGAAGGGGGCTGGACTGTTACTATTCAAAGATGATGGCTTAAGTGAAATTCGGGGTCAGAAGCAGGGTCTTTTGCCAGAAGGAATCATAACGTGAGGAAGTGTCTCTTGACTTTAAAATGTGGTGAATTACAGAAATAGTATTCATAGTTGCAATAAAAATCCTATTTTGTCCATGTAGTTTTATTTTAACAGATACAGCCATCCAAAATCATGGAAATCGAATAATACCAATAATCCGGGTGGTTGTTTACTGAGAAGTACAGTATTTCATTTTGTAATGGCTAATATTGCTATTATATTCTATTTTGACCATTAGAATTTTTTACATTGGGAGGAGTTAGTACTATGAATGAA
Source organism: Embelia ribes (assembly GCA_001753735.1). Lineage (NCBI taxonomy): Eukaryota > Viridiplantae > Streptophyta > Magnoliopsida > Ericales > Primulaceae > Embelia > Embelia ribes. The sequence continues at coordinate 11,864 of MKEJ01024815.1, read as the reverse complement.
AAGCAGTAAATCAAACGCATTTTATTAAATTTGGGAACAAACCTTTGGACTATCGAAACCTTAATTGAAACCATGGGGACCACATGGAGTTTGCTTTCGATACTAAAGGATCTTTAGTGCAATTCACGGTGAGAATTGTGTGATTGCATATCTTTGGTTAGACCAATCTTTTATTTTTTAACACAAAGAAACAAAGGAAAATTAAACCCTAAAAAATTGTGCACGTCTCTGCTTGGAAAATGACCGAGAAAGCTATGAATTTCTAAATTGGTAAATCCATATAGAAACTCAGAAGATGATGAATCTTTTATCTCCCCATCTCTAAATTTTCTCTGATCTGTGCCGTCAGATTTGATTTACAGATCAATTGACTCTGTGACTATACCAAATTCTTGATAGATCTGCTGAACTATGTATTGCTTTACACCAAAATTATTATATATATGCAGGCGTGGACTGGATGTGAAACCCTAAACAAACGCCGTGCATCTGTGGAAGGTAACAGCTCAAAACATCAGATCTGGACTTTGTGGACTTGAGAATTTTATTTGACATTTGGGATTTTTGTAAATTATTGCTCTGGAAATTTAAAATTTTTGAAAACATATAATTACCTGATAATTATTCGATACACCAAATTCGGAGTATATTATCGGAATGACTTAACAATTACAAAAATTATATACATGCAGGCGTGGACTGGATCTGAAATCCGATAAAACTCGGAGCGTCTGAGGAAGGCATCAGCTCAAAAGGTTAATTTTGAGTAAATCCGGAGATTATCAGACTGGAAAACTAATATTTGACCTCAAATTTTTGTTGATTTAGGATTTATGTACACATCATTGCCCTGGAATTTTCTGTTAAAAACATCAAATTACCTGGAAAATTGTTTGAAATGTGATCTTTAGTGAAAGTTATTTGAAAATTGCTAATTATATACCAAATTTTGATTAGAAAAATTATATACATGCAGACATGGTCTGGATCAAGTAAAAAGGTTACTTTTGAGTAAATGGGAATTTATCGGACTTGAGAATTTTTAGTTGACCTCAAATTACAGTTGATTTGGATAATTGTTTGTTGGTTGTTGGAAACAAAAATTACCCGGAAAACATTTTGCAGTGTGAATCTTGTCTGGATTTCATATACCAAATTATAAATAGAGTTCTTAATTATTTAATGATTTCAGATTATTATATACATGCAGGCTGGATCTGAAACTCTATACTATCCTGTGCATCCATGGTAGGTATCAGCTAAATCTGGAATTGTTGGACTTGAGAATTTGATTTGGCCTCGAATTTTTTTTAATTTAGGATTTTTGCACAGCATAGCTCGGGATCTTTTACGTCCCAGGAGGAGATAATAAAAAATTGTTCTGAACAAAAATCATTTTTTGGTTGATTTCAATTGGAAAATTGCAAATTTTGTGGAGATAGATTTGGATTTACTTGTCATATATAGTGTGCTTAAACATGCACCCAAGGCATAGAAGTCCTGCAAATGGGTATAGATCTAGTCCTGTGGGGATGAGAGGTATATCTGTACCCTCGCGTGTTGCAACGGAAAGTTCAATCAGGGGAGGCCATGGGATGTTCAATTCGGAGTACCGTAACTATAGTCCTGGCTTTGGGCGTGGTCACCCAAGGCCACCACCGAATCAAGTGGCTCCTCCACCCCCACAGCGTAGGCCTGACATTTTTGCTGAGGCCGGTCGATTAGCAACCGAATATTTAGTTTCTAAAGGCGTTTTGCCACAGGATGTGCTCACTGGGAAGTGGCAAAACGGTAGTTTGAAGAACCAAATGGGGAATTTTCGTGGGTTTAGGCAGCAGGATGGGGATTGTCTGCCTCATCATCGCTCGAGGAATGGATCTGATTCAGGGTCCGGTAGGAGAAGGCAATCTGACGAGTATTATAAGCCAGATGGGTGGAAAATGCACTTGCAAGATAAGAGTAAATCTAAGAGTAGTGGGTCAGATTTGGATCGAGAGATGGGTAGGAGCAACTCATTATCTGAGAAAGGTAGGTCTAATTTGGATTTGGAAGAGAAAGGAATTGATAGTGAAGCTGGTAATGTGGGGCAAAAGAGTTCCCAATCGACTGATGTAAAACCTACAAGTGATGTTACAAGTGAATCACAGTCTGTAGTGGATAATTTCCACAACCGTGATGACATGGCTAGTGATGGGAAAGACCTCCGAGTTGAAACAGATGTGGAGTTATCTAAGACGGTTGATGATATCAAACCTCTAGCTGAGGACACCGCTGATCTGAAGGATGGACGTAACAGCTGTCAAGTTGAAAAGCAAAGTGGCGATGAGGAAGCACCGATGCATGACTGTGCTGCCGAAGATGAACCTGTAAACCACAGTAGCAACAATTTGTTGAGTCTATGTAGTTTCTCCAAAATTCCTACTAAAACTCGTTCAATTAGGGGTTCAAAAGGTGATTTAGTTCCTATTGGTGAAGAGGAAAAAGACCTCGACGTTTCGCAAAACAACCGGGATGAAGGAAGTTTAGCAGGATCTGAAGTCGTCTTTAAAGACGTCTCTGTGGATGATTCATCAGTTGTTGAGACATCTAATCAATTTAAAGGTTCAAAGTGTACCAATCTTGATGGTATAAAGCAGACACCTGATGCTGGAAAATTAGACCAATTGGACGCTGACGGAGGAAAAGACACAATGTTTCAATCCTTGCCACTTAGCTCTTTCATTGATGAGCATAAACACAGTGTGGGCTATGTTGGTATTGGAAGATACAGTTCCATGATCACTGAGAGAGGTGAGAAGCGGACTGCGGAATACATCGATGATGAGGCGATAATCAAGAAGCCCAGAGAGGGGGACCCGTCTGGGGTTACCCAGATGCATGAATATTTGCATCCTACTCACTCTACTTTGGTTCAAGATGAGCCAGCTGTGGAGAAAATAGGACCAGCTACCGGCAGTGAGTCTATACCAGATAAAATTGGTATTGAGGTTATCGAGTATGCAGAAGAAATGCAGCCTTTTCCTAGTTCGTTTAAGATTTGCGACCTTAATACTGTAGATGCTTCACAGCGGAATGAAATTTCTGTACCTGATCCAACTCTTTTGCTCCCATCTATTGCCGAGAGCAAAAATGAAATTGATTTATCCACAAATAATAACAGTGGCATATCCGGTACATGTACTAGACGTGGTGCAGATGGAAAAGAGATTGAGGTGATTGATTTGGACGATGATTGTTTGCAAGTAGACAATGTCTTCGAAAGGTCAGAGAGAAAGTAAGATTCTCTTATAAGATACACTATTTACTTGTTTCAGTTGTTTTGACAACCTTTTAAATTTTTGCACTAGCATTAGTTGTAACTTTTCAAGTTAATATGTTGCTCTTACTAAGTTCAGAACGATTAACCATACAGGGAGGATACTGAATTTATGGGCTCCGAGAGCTTTCCTGATCATGCACAGATTGTTAATGACATTTCTGGCGTTCAGGATGGTTATGATCTTATGATGTCTGATTTTCTTGGTAATGCTATGGTGGGCTCTGGAAATGTTAATTCTCTGCAAAATGACGTGGCTCTGGACAATGGAGAGGTAATAACAAAAACTGCCGAAATTCATTTCTTTTTTAATTGGCATTCTTTATGTGACTAAGGTGATGGTTTGGTATTCAATTTAAAATATTAACACCTATGTTATAATCATTTTCTGTTAGAAAAGATAATTTTATTGTTGACTTTCAAGTTTTCTCCTGCCTTTGCAACAACCTTAATGTGATAATGGAGTGTTAATCCGGATTTGTCATTTCAGGGAATTCTTGGAGATGATGAATCAATATACATGTCCTTGGGAGAAATACCAATAAGTATGCCAGATATTTAATTTGACGGTATTATTGTTTTCTTTACATTCAACTGTTTGTGGTAGACCTGCCAAAGATGGTGGGAGGATATCAAGTGAGCTCAATATGCCTTGTACCTCGTGCTTTTTGGCATTTTGTGAAATGACTATACTCATGTCATGCTTAGGATATGGTTTCGGGGGCTTTTTAGGTCGTCTTGTTGGTCATGTATCGCCCATCTTCTCCTCCTCTACGACCCCTCGAAGAAATATGTTCTCTACAAAGTTTTCATTCCTCCTGATTCCTGCCTGCAAAACTTACAGTATTTTCAGTCCTAGACATGAGTGGCAGCCTTCTTTTTAGTTGGCAGTGATGGACACATTTGGAGATCTAGCTTTTATGCACACGTGTTTTTACTTGATTATTATCTGTTACTTTTCTATCATTGGGCTGATGGTTAGAAAGAGAGAAGAGGGTGAAAAGTTATCAGAATGTTTTTAATAGGTCGAGTTCGAGTTGTAACACGATTTTCTCCTTTATTTGCCATTAGCGCTTTGTGGCTTATTTATACATGGTTACAACAGAACAAATTAGGGGAAGGTAGCCTTACGAAGTATTTGTTCTGATAATTCCGACATTTTTCTTTGGAGAAAAATTACTCATCGAAGCAAGAAAACTTGGGACAAATACTCAACAATTTGAACTTGGCTTTGTTAAGGATCAGACCTGTTGAGATAAAATCGTATATGAACGACAACCGTGTCTAATATTATAGCAAGCTGCTTTGAGTAAAGTTTGCTGCATATTAGGAAAAAATTGGCCCATTTACTGGGAAAATGAGTGGTATTTTGTCTGGTAAACTAGTAAATAGAATTAAAGACTTCTTTGCAAATTTCTAAAATTGTGATGTCTACTTTCATGGAATAATATGTTAAGGAAAAGATAATGTTCTTCGGTTGAAAACTTTTTAAGATGTTATGGTCTCTTTTCCGTTTTCACGCTCTTCTCGATTTTGAATTAAATGTAATGATTTTGTTTCTTTGCTAAGTCCTTTGATTTGAATTTGTTGTAGGCTTTTTAGAGGTCTGGGAGCAGTCAACTCAGGATTTTGATAACAAGCCATTCTGAACTACGATCTTCCTAGATATTCGAAGCAGTTGAGAGTTCGTAGGTCGGTATAGGACTGATCAAAGTTCCTTGTATCTCTCATGTGTATTCTGTAGCTATATTCTTATTCTGTTGTAACTTATTATCCTTTTGTTGGTTTTTTAACATTGAATGGGTCCGGGGAAGTGTTTTAGACCTGCTCATATTTGGTATAAGTCAGTTGTTGAACTCTACATTGGATAATTTGTATTGAGACATGCTACCAAATTTTAAGAGCCATAAATTGAGCAATGCCAAATTTTTAGACCCTCACCGGACTCCGCAATCAGAAATCTCGTACACTGTGTATATATATATATGTGATAAAAAAATGCAATACGATCAAACGTTGAGGTCGGAAAAGTTTCTCATTCTGTTGCTTCTGATTTTCTTTTCTGATGAGAAGGAATTAGCAGTGTTTGATGAAGCATCAACACTTGCGGCTAATTTCAGGAATCTTGAAAGAAACTACCAAAGTGAAGGTAACATTAGTTTCGCAATTTCAGGAATCTTGAAAGAAACTACCAAAGTGAAGGTAACATTAGTTTCGCATTCAAAAAATTCTCAAATCTCAATCATATTTTTGTTTTCAAAATCTATTGTTTCGAGAACTTTTAATTTTTAATTTATTTTTTTCTTGAAATTTTCTTGTCAATAGTGTTGTGTTTATTTGAATCGTTGCGTCATACGCACATTATTGGAATTGGGTTTATTTTAAGCTCAATTTTGTATAACAATGAGACAGATTGTGAGGACTACTAGGTCCATATTTTGTTACTGCATCTATGTGTGTTGGTGTAATTTAATACATAATAAAAAAAACATGATTCTGACTAATTTATAAGTGACTAAATTTGTCCTAATGAAATTTTGTTTTATCCTAGTCCCTATTTATTACGAGAAACAATAATAGTAATTCATTTTAATTTGCAATAATTGAAAATTACAAAATATAAATTCTATTATTTTTGGACTTCCAAAAATAAAAAAATTGTGTTCCTAATTTGGTGGATACATGGAGTACTATTCAGCCTCCTAAACCAAGGTTAACATTTGAGTAGAAGGGAAAATTAGAGGACATGGTGTAAAAAATGAGATGATACAAAAATGTGTTATAAATATATCTTATATGCATGTGGTTAGATGTCATTGTTACCAGCACAATGCACGCATTTAGTGAAAGGGCCAACGCCCTACTTACATAAATACATATAATTAACAGTGACATATTAAAGTAAACACAAGAATCTGAATATGATGAGGGATTTGCAAAGGAGTTTCTATATACATTATGTTGGTCACCTCAGAAATTTTATACACTAAGGTTTAACAAAATTATGTGATGATAAGACAGCATTCTCGTACCGAAATTAAACTAGAAAAAGAAAAAAGTGAGATCATTTTGTATAATTTTTGTTTTCAAAATTACTTTTTACTTTCGGTGCAATACTGCAACGCCTTTTTTATTTGCTAAACGTATATAATCTCTCTTACTAATTAATCAAAGGATTTATTTGTACAGTAATATTCTTTGCATAACGAAGTTAAGTTTCCAGGTCCATTATTCGGTTGACAAAATCGTGATTCGGATTTTGGTCAGTGCCAAGAATATCATAACTAATTATGAGTAGGAAACCATCTAATTGTTAATCATAATTAAGAAATAATCATCCGAATTATGGCTCGAAAGACTGTAAAATTCCATTACATTATGTCTATATATCTCTGTAACATGTCTTTCAAGGTGCTTTCTACTGAAATTTAGTGAATATTTGCATGGTGTTGTCATGACTCATGTCTATAGTAATATAGGAGTATAATAAGGTCTCTATAATTTTGGCACGCGGTAGTATCATAGTGTTATGATTCAATGTACAACTTCTTGTTATTTTTATTGTTAAGTTCATCATATTTTATTTCCTATTTGGTCCTACGTAGTTAGTATACATATTTGTGGTTGTACCTTGTGATATTTTGAGACAATATAAGTATCTTTTTCTCTAAAGTCACATTGTATCGTAGCCGAACTAAAGACCAAACTCCGATACCTAACTATTAACGCCGTTCCATTTTTTTGCCTAATTCTTGCTGCCGTCTGCCATGGCTGGAGGCGATACTGCCACCACGACTATAGTAGTTACAACCGGTTCATCTTCCTCTTCAAAAAATATTGATACTAATTATCCTCATTACCCCATGGTGCACAAAAAAACCAGTAGAATCGGAAACCAATAGAAACAAAAGAGGGAGGACCTACCTTTAGAGTAAAATTAGATATTGATTGTCATAAATATTATACCTTTTGTTACTTTCATTTTAATCGCGATATATGTTCACATAATTTTTTGAAATGTGTCATATAAATTTAGAATTTTAAATTTTAAATTTGATGTAATTAAATATCACCAAAATAAACTATTTGAAAAATAAAACTTATTAAAAATATATTATTTTATTAAAAAAACTATCACAATAGAATTGTTTTTAACCTAATCTTATTTGAATACATAAAATATATCCAAAACGGACTTTATACATGAAAATAAAATAATGAAAATTATAATTTAAAAAGAAATTATTTATATTAGAGAATTATATAAAAATTATCACTTCAACTATCTACGCTCTATTTTTTACAAGTGTCCAATTGACACGTATCCCATAAATTTAGGAGTTTTGAATAATAAACTTTTCATAATAGAATTACTCCAAACCTAAACTTCTTTAAATATGAAATTTGATAAAATGATATTAATTCATTTGGAAGTATTACCATTTTAGAATTCATTTAAGTATAATAAACCGATTAATAAAAAATATAAATTTAAAAATAATTAAAACTTTTCATACCTTATTTCTAAAAATAATTAAACTATTTTATCTCCTGCATCATTAATATTTTCTTAAACTTCTTCGTTACATACTCTTAAAAGTGTTATTATATCATCAACCTACTAAGACAAATATAAAACTAAAACGAAAGCAAAAAAATTGCGAAAAACATTATCATGAAAAATTAGAAGTAAATATTAAAAGTAAAACAATGTTCATACGCCTAGTATATGGAACCGTTTATGCTATATTTGTTTATTTATTCATTGCTAAAAAACAAAAGCAACCAAAAACAGTTTGATCCAAAATTATAAGAAAATTGCATGCATACTCTAATTTGAACAAAGTATATTGATTTATGTTATTTTAAACAACCCCACCTCTAATCCTTTTGATATTTATAGGCCAAGTATTTTACAAAGCCTAACATACTTATTTGTAGCCTTATTAATACATATTTTCTTTTATATAATTGGTGAAAAAAACTCTTCAAATATGTCCCAACTTTTATTTCCTCACAAGAAATAATTTTCTTGTTTGGAGAAGAAAGAAAATGGAATCTTGTGTTTATTGTTTCCAATATCTGTGGCAAAAAAACAAAAATGGAACAACATCATTGGGAATATGATATGCAAATCTTAGGTGAAGTCAAAGAATAGTAGAAGTTAATTTCTTCTAGGATACGTATCCTTACATGTGCCGAGCATTATGTGCTAATCTCCATTATTTGACACTCAAAATATAATTATTGTCTACACATGTCTAAAGTTGCAAGTTATCTCATTATGAGGTAATTTTCATGTATTGAGATTTTATACATACAAATGTGTAAATTTTTTTTACATATTATCATTCAGAATACGCCACATAGGACTTTTGTGGATCCATATTCATTAAAAAATTATCTTTATACCCACAAAAATTCAATATTATGTATTTTGAATGATAATATATAAAAAAAAAATTACATTGTAATATACTTATATGTATAAAATCTCAATACAATCTCTATTATTAGCGCTCAAAACATAAATATGTCTACACATGCCTAAGGTTACAAGGTATCTCTCGTGACTCTTATAATACTTTCATTTTCATATGCATATGGTTTCCCAATGTTCACACCATATGATTGGTTAAAAATTACTTAAATTTAACAAAGCATCAATAATGAGATCAGAAGGTGACGGGGCAAGATTCTTTTCTTCAGTTTCCTAATAATTTAATCACTATATTGATAAAGTAAGTCGCTCGGTTTGACCACCACAGCATAAGATGATTCAATATAGAAAGAAACAATTTCTTAGAACATTAGAAGTGGAAATATTCCAATTATATATATATATATTAAAAGAAGGTTTAGAGATTTCATTTAGGCGAAAAGTGCGTAACTTTTTGATTAAATAAGATTCTCGTTTACGCTTTGCATCACCTTTTTTGTTTTAATAACTATTATCTTGGAACCAAACATTGATTTAGTTCTAGAGGATCAATACGCTGTCCACGTTTGAACAAGGAAACTTCTAAATACTTATGAACATGCACTTATTAAAAAGATATCTCATATGCACCAAAATTTTTTATTAAAAAGATACCAAAATGGGAAGAGAGATGCCATAAATAGTTGGGTGAAAACACCTAATTAGTTTTCGAAGTAATCTCATAATTGATCCCTCTCTCTATTGATGTGAAACATATCCCATTAGAAGGGAAGTAAGTTAAGGTCACACTTGATAAGACTTCAAAATAATTTGTGAAACACATGTAAAACAAAAAAAATTCTATAAAATGTGAATGTGATGTGTTATGGATCATTATAATTGCCTAATATTAGTAAGGATGAGTGCCGTATCGATACATATTGATATCTTGAATTCTTGATTATCTGTTGGGCTTTCGTAAAGATTTGTAGCATTTTCCTGGAAACATCATGTAAATTACTCTGACCATAGTCCCCTTATAATTAAGAGAATCTCAAAATATTTTCTGTGGTGAACCATTTTGTCATGAGAATAACTAAGGATTTAAATCTTCCAAGGTTCTCTTTTGACCATTCTAGTCCACTATTCTCTCTTCTCGAAGATTCAAAGATTCTCTTTTCTTAATTGAAAAATAGATTCCCTATTGTTATTTTAATAATATTACTTTTTAATATGTATCGTTTATTGAGGAATATAAAACTAACCTTTCACGTCAATAATATGAGGTTAGGAACGAATACGGGGCTAACCAAAAAGAATTGATTCAAGCACTTGATTTTTGAATTAACAGTTGAAATTAAATAATTTTTTTTAATTTTTTTAAAAAAATTTATATATTCAGTTTTAGCCATTAATTTAAAAATTAGCGGTTGGAATACATCGGGTATAAATTGCCCGGCATATGCTGCAAGTGGGACTTCCCGTTCGAAACATTGCATAAAAAGTGTGATGTAATTTTAGACCACTTAATGTCCAAGGTTGAAACCGTTTGGCACATTAGCTCAATGAGATTTTATGAAACTGGGAGCTGCCCAGTAGTTCCGTACACAGCGGCAACTAAGCTTAGTTTTTTAATTAATATATCTGAGATTGAATATTTGAGTTCAGTACAAAATTTAAAAATTTAAAAATTTATCTAATATCATCTTTTGTTTTTAGAATAAACGTTTCACATTAGCTCAATGAGAGTTTATGAAACTTGGGCTGCGCAGTAGTTCCGTATTTGATGTCACTTTTTTAATTAATATGTGAGATTGAATATTTGAGTTCAGTACAAAATTTAAATTTTAAAAATTATATCATTAACTTTTGTTTTTAAAATAAACGTTTCACATTAGCTCAATGAGATTTTATGAAACTGGGAGCTGCCCAGTAGTTCCGTACACAGCGGCAACTAAGCTTAGTTTTTTAATTAATATATCTGAGATTGAATATTTGAGTTCAGTACAAAATTTAAAAATTTAAAAATTTATCTAATATCATCTTTTGTTTTTAAAATAAACGTTTCACATTAGCTCAATGAGAGTTTATGAAACTGGGGACTGCCCAGTAGTTCCCGTACCCAGCAGCATCTAAGCTGCTAGTTTTTTAATTCATATCTGAGTTTGAATATTTGAGTTCAGTGCAAAATTTAAAATTTTAAAAATGTGAATAATATCAACTTTTGTTTTTAAAATAAATATTTCTGATACGATAGGAAAGGGCAAAGTTTTAAATATCGTCTATTACAATCATGTAATGCCATTACTTAATGGAATCGTTGTGCTAAAAGAAATTTTATAAAGACGAAAAAATTTATGGCTCCGATTTTTGTTATCATTACATCACGACTATTATAGTTTGAAACTGTTATATTATCACTGTTAGCATTATCATAACTATCACCATTATTTAAAATTTTGACCAAGAGTTGTCCATCACACTACCAGACAACTACCTTCGTCCAGATTTTATTGTGTTTAGATTTGACTTATTTATTGTGAATTTTTAAAAGGCCAAGCTGATTCCGAACCTAACTAGAACTAATTTTTTCTTGTACTTTATTTCATGTTAAGATGATTATCTTTATAAAATTATTTAATTTTTGCATGCGAAAGTTAAACTATGTTGTATTTTGTAATTAATCAAATTACATGATTCCCACTTGATAAATTTTGTATGTAGCCACTACTACATGTTATAAGAGGGTCGGAAATAGACTTCATAGCGGAAGGTCAAGCTTTCGATTAACTTCAGCTGTGTAAAGACTCCAATATACAACAAAAAGACAATACAAAAAATATTCAATGCATGAAGTTACGTTACAATTTTTAAATTGGCTAAAACTTATACGAGAAGTCAAAGCAATCTTACAAATATTGATTCTATGTACTTATAATTTTACCTTAGTTTTTATTGTTGCATTATCGTATATCCACATATCAATATACATCAATATATTATTTTTCATATATATAATTTATCTATGTGATAAATATCAAAGATATTCCAAGATTGACTTGGAAAGTTTAAATATGGTATAGAATCATATTTAAATTAGGATAAAAAGATTTTTCATATCCTATATAT
>MKEJ01024810.1:0-11937 GCA_001753735.1 Embelia ribes | reverse complement strand
AGTTTGACTATTTTTCAAATTTCGAGAACTATTACTATTGTAAGTAAAATTATTGAAACCAAAAAGAATTATTGTACAAACTATGGAGACCATTGTTATAATTATCACAAGCAATATCTTTTAAAATAGGATATTTAGATAAATGACAATATATATGTTTTGTTAAATACATTATTATTTTTATTTGATTCAAATTATTAACTAAAATACTTGTAAATTAGTAACAACGAGATGATATTTTCGGATTATAAAATAAAGGAAATTGTATAGTGTCTTCACACTTTTATAATAGAGTTAGATATCATATAAAAATTTTGAGGTATTCTGTGAACTCGTGACACTAATGTGTACGCTTCAGAATTGATATGGTATTTAAATATTTTGTTAAGGTTGAAAGATATGTGAGCAATTTTAAATTATAATTCCTTAAATTTTGATATTTTTATTTTAAACTACTTAAATTTTATTTTTATGATAATTATTAATCTAAAATTTTGAAGATAAAGTATTATCTCTAAAAAATATATGCAAATTAAAATTAATTAATTTATAAATTTGAGTATGATGACTTTTGTTATAAAGAAATAATATGAAGGACAAACTTATAAGAAAAAATATATGAAATATTTTGTGAAATTGGTACTTTTTATAGACTAGTTAAATAGTTAGATATATATAATAAAATATGAAAGGTGGAAACAAACTAATGACAGAAATTTGGCAAATTATTTAGTAAATATTAGGTCATTTTTCTGAGTTTCTCTTTTACTATCATCGTATTTGTGCTGTGCAACGATTTTGAATACTTTGTAAAATATTTTGCATTTATTCTGTTAAGTTTCTTACACAATTGATTTATCAAGTAATGAAAAATATGAAAAAATAGCCAAAAAAGATATGCCAAATGCAAATTACGAAAATGTACCAAAAGAAAGGAATAAATTTTTTTATTTTATAATTCTGCATCAAGAGTATTTACTTAATTTTTAATTAATATGGTAATTTTTTTATCTTATAATTCTGCATCAAGAGTATTTAAATATTTTGTTAAGTTTGCATCATGTGATCAAACCCTTATAATCAATGTGAATTTCACAAGCCTATTATATCGCTATTCAAGCCTTGACTCAAATCATGATTGTATTAATGAGAATCGAGTAATGTTTGTTCGAAAATAAGTCATGAATAAATTTTTTTATCTTATAATTCTGCATCAAGAGTATTTACTTAATTTTTAATTAATATGGTAATTTTTTTATCTTATAATTATGCATCAAGAGTATTTAAATTTTTTATTAAGTTTGCATCGAAAAATATTTTTAAAAAGATATTAATAAAATTAATTTACCTATTCTCATTAAATATAATTTTTTAATTCAAATAAAGGAAAAAAAACACAGCGGAAGTAATATACCTACTAGAAGTCTACATAAACTTTTCCCCGTCCTGGATTTTTAAGGGTAATAATTATTCTGTGGCTAAAGTCGTTTTCAAAGCGGTCATTAAAAAAGGACTAGGATAATTACACTTTCACCCATGCATGGCTCCTCAATTGACTTGGAATTTAATTTCTATGCACATAGGTTTTGTGCATGAATTTGAATCAATGATACATGTGGATTGTCATGGTCCTCCACATGGTGCGTGTGACCATCCCAAAAATCTAGACTTCTAATTTCTTGGTTTACCCTCATTTATCTTTTTTACAATTTTGTTTAAAAAATTCAGCAAAATAATGGTCATCAAGTATGAATTTTTTTAAATGAATTTAAGAACATGTAATTGGGTAAAAGGAAATAAGGAAATGGAGTTTGGGTAAAATTCATTTTACCCCCTCGTTTACTATTTTGTTTTGTTTAACTTTTCTCATCTACGGTGTATTTTGGTTCATACCTCTCATGTCTTCAAATCCTTCCCTCGGTCCTAACTATTATTTCCTCTACTGCCATCTTTAAAGCACCGGCCATATTAGTATTCGTATTATCTAGCTCTCCTTTGCTTCTCCCTTTTGTGATTTAGTTTGGTATTTATTTCAAATCTTGATGTTAACTTCAACCTGACAAAGATTTTTTATATAAAATACTAAAAACACATGGAATCAATTACATTTATCATTTATTAAGTACTTATTTTTCATAATATATATCTGAAATATTATTTATTAATTAAAAGCAGAGTGACCATTATGCATCTATATAAATACATACAAACATTAAAGAAAAGTTGGACTTTGGGGGGTGGAGGTGGAATATATTTAGGAGTGTAATTCTTTAGTTAATTTATTACTTCAACACTACAATTTTTTTTTTAATCGCATTCAATATTTTCAAGAGGAAGAAAAAGAAAGGGAAAAGGAATTTGGAGAAAATTGGAGAAGAGAGAGAGGAGGAGTAATTTGGTTAATATATCTATTTTATTTAATAATATATAATAAAATGATATTTTTGACATTTATTAAAAAATGAGGAGTTGAAACGAAACACTTGGTAGATGAGTGAATTAAGTAAAATTGAATGGCAGTTGAAAGGGGCAAAGTGAATTTACCCATGAAGTTAAGGAGAAAAGCAACATCCTCCATGAAAATACATGCACAAGATGCTGAATCAGAAGTCAAAATTGTTCAAATATAAGTTGTAGAAGTAACTAGGTTGAGTTGAGACCCTCCAACATAGGAAAAGTTAGGACTGGTTTGATTTTAGCTTATAAGTTCCAATATTTTAATTTTTTTATTTAAAAGAGAGATGACAATTTTTAGCTCCTCATGTTGTAGGCTAGCTTAATTGCTGATTTTGCCTAAATAAGGAGAAGTTTTAAATTGGATTTATTATATTATTTTTAGTTAAAAATAAATTGATTGATGTACTTAAAAATTGCAACCAATTGAACCCTTAGTTTCTTGGTTTGATACCCCTTGATAAAGAGAAAATGAGTTTAATAGATTGCATGAGAGACTGTTCAAAAAGGGCGAATGAGAGAGAGGAGAGAGTCGTTATAATGAGATGGGACAGGTAATTTTATGAGCTAAGGGCTAATTTTGCTCAAGAAACTATCAAACTCCCTTTTTCAAGAACTATTAAATCTATATCCTATTTTCCGAAGAGGTGCAATTATTAATCCTCTTTTTGCAATTTTCCCTATATATTGATGACAAAGCAGAGGTCCCAATCTATAGTTGCCAAGAACTTTATTGCCTATCCATAGTAATAGTTGTACCTATCTTCCAACAAAGCATTGAAACTTTTTTGTTAGCACAAGTAGACGAAGGGTCAAATTAGGCCACCTATTTTTCATGGAAATTTCTCAATAGAACAACCATATCTTTATTACAATTTGGGTATGGAGATGAAAAATTAGTATATAATCGTGACGACACTCTTTTCTCAACGAACCAGACCTAACCATTCATTTCATGGTAACTGGTTCATGCAAACAAGAGGATTTAGTGTTGTAAAGGTAGTGCTCCGATAATTGAGTAAGAGCGAAAAATCGCGCCTGAAATCACGAGAACAATGACCAGCTAATCAAACTGAACCTTAAAACAAGTGTGGGGACAGTCAGTGCAAAGCATTGCAGGGATTGAGGGTTTTTGATGTACCAAGTTTTACCCCTATTTCTAAATGGTTGTTTCCAATGAAAATTAAAATTTCAGGTGAAAACTCCAAGGAAGCGGATGATCCAGACTTCAAGCTATTATCCGAGAACACGTTATAGACTTCCGAACTCTGTTGTACTGGATTTTTGAGTCAGTCCCACAATAGTTCCCTGATCAAATACAAATTGCTAGCCAATTCACATCAATTGGTTATTTCCTCTTTGTGGTTGAAGCATGGAGCTACTTCTCTCAGCATCAGTTTCGTATTGATAGAACGTGCCAGCATGTACCTGACCCTATTTGTTGCACTAGATGTATTTATAATATTGATAGAAGCCGAGCCAGTCCGTGTGCTGCTGTGGATGTCAATTCACCCAACCAATAGGTTGCATTAGAGTTCTCATTTTCTTTATTGAAGAGCAAAACTATCTAGCCGGTGAATTAAGAGTAAATACATCATCGACATGAGTGTCTCTTTTTAGTAGCAATATGTTAAGAGCCCATCAATTAAGTTAGAAGTATGAGCTTTACCCAATTTGTACTCAAACCATATATGTTGGAAACCTTATTGGCAATATGTTCACGTTGTAAAGGTGATAATAGAGAAGAATTAGAGATAGACGATACACTTCACATGAGGACACATCCAAAGTCATAAAAATCAAATTCCAACCAAATTTGCAACCACGGCGAACCAAAACAAAGACTGTTTTATCCCAACACGTCCTTTTTGATTGTGACTCCTTGCTCAGGAACCGTATGGGTTCATTAACTTCTTTTTCCTTTATTTTTTTTTTTTGTAACTAAAGCAATGGTAACAAAAATCCTTTTGACATAGAAAAGATAAAACTCATTAGTTTTTTAAAATCAAAAACTAAAATTTTATTAATAAAACCTCTAAAGGAGAGATGCAACCCAAGTTTACATAAATAGTTTTGTTTTTTATAAAGGATCATCCATGGTAACCAACTATACCCTTTGATTCCGCTCAAACTAAGGGTTAGACAATTCACATTTGTCGAAGGAAGAAGTGGTATAAGAGGAGTGATATTACGGAAGAAGAAAAAGGAAAAAAATAGAGATTATGTACCTCGGATCCATATTTTGAGATGATTAAAATTTCCAATAGTGAGTCACTTATGAAGGCCCAAGGGCCACAGACTAAGAGAAAAGAATCTGCTTGCAGTCTAGAGTTCGATAGATTGTCCTAACAATCCTTTTCCCAAGCAGTCAACTTGAACAAAGCCTCACAAAATAGTATCATTTACTAATGACCATGTAAATATGCTAAAACATGAGTGTTCTGTACCTTCGTGTGCACAAAATTAAATATATTTCAAAGAATTATTAACTATAGCCGTCTACTACCAAAAAACCAGTGTCAGCAACTACCCCGAAGTGATTTCACTGTGGACCAAAAAAGTTAGGGAGAGAGAATACCATGTAAAATTCTCCGATGAATGCGAACATATTGAAGAAATATAGTTCCCAATGAAAACATAGCCAGTGAGTACAAGAACTTCCAAATGGTACAACGCTATTATTTCCAATGCAAATAATCAAAGACGAACTCCCAAAAAGAGCCGTATTGACATATTTCCGATTCCAATAAGCATTGGTTAAAGTATGTAATACTCAAATATCATATCCAGTCATGTATAGCTAAAACAATAATGATGAAACATGTAAAAACGCGGTTGCGAAAACATGCACTGCTCTACAGGTTCATCTTTCCAGCCAAGTACCACGAGTGCATAGCTAGACTACCAAAAGATAGGATATTAGCAAGGGATGATAATCCATGGATCATTCCGAACTTCTTGTTCATGGCTGCAAGCTGTGGGTTCTTTTTTGCAACTTCTTGGTTCTTTGACCACCCAACTTCTTCTCCAACCTTCAATTCTCTCTCCACTTTATGCCTTTGCTTCATCATCTAACCAAAAATCAAAACCATCTGGATTAACAACCTATCCCTTAGACAAGTGAAACTACAATGCACTTCCAAAGAATCCAAATAGTCCGACTCTGGGAACTCTTTGACAATATAAATGAGAACATTTACCAAAATATTCAGAGACCGTACATGCTGGAGAACTATTACATACAAACTTACAATAGCAGAAATGCAATACCTAGTTTGGTTGCAAGATCGGAACAACTTTACTCACATGTCTGTTTCTGTTTATTCCAGAAACTGCATCGGTTACCTAAACACAAAAATGGAACTAGAGAGCAGAAGTGAACTCAGAAATTGCAATGAGCAACATAGGACATTTGCACCATAAAGGAACATTGGGATTTAAAAACAACACATTTGGATACTTAATACGCAACTTTTAGTTCATTAGCTCATGATAATTTTTAGTGAGTCCGAGTTGTGAAACTAGAGCTTAAACACGCAGCGTATAGCCATAATATGAAATTCGCATGCATTATACTATATTGCTATCAAATTCCTTCCATGGAATCATTGGCGACATAAAAATCTAATCACCTCATGTGCATGGAAAACATAGCATCAATCATCAGAAGTTTAATTGCAAACAAATTTACATGACTCAGCATACAAAAAACCCCACGACTATAAACTTGAAAGTAAGTACATAAAACACTTACACTTGAGACAATCATACACAGCCAACTGAGTACATAAAACACTTTGTACTAATGTCAATCGTAAAAAAGCCAGCTACATAATCAAATTTGCCGACAGCTTCAAGCCATGCCATAGTTTCAAACACTTGAACTTATCTTCTAAAAATTCTGATAAGTAACCACCAAACAAATTTTGGGTATGTTCACATAGGATGTAATATGAAAAGATGAAAATGAAGACCCTTAAAAAATCTACATTTCTGAGATAAAGGATAATAACCCTCAATTCCATTATTAAAATTTGGACTAGTGCACAAATCAAAATCCTATTAGATGTTCAAGCCAATTACTCACTGGACTTGAGAATGCTTGGGTACTAAACAGACTAACTAGGCAAAAGAATAGAAAATATATTATCTACCTCCACAGTCATAGGTGTAAAGACAAAGAGATTGGTGAGGTTGAAAGCAAAAGCAGAGACAAGAAAGCCAAGCTGGTATTTCTCTGTAATGGAAGACAACTTCCATGGATGCAAGTAACCAAAAGCCGCTACTGATATTGCACAGCAGGTCCCAACCAAGATAAAGTATGCAGGGAACATCTTGCTTTGCAGATTGCCAAATGTATGTCTTGGAAGGTTCCTACAATAAATAGAAGCACCACTCGTACTCATAAAATTTATAGCAAGCAGTATTTAAACATGATTTGTGTACAGAATTTCCAACAAAATGTTCATGAACTTGCATTCAAAATATTGAAATTTCACGAAAAATCTATTATCAATATTCAGGACGAACAACCTATAGTGGTGCCTCTCGATAATGCTATGGCATCATTCCCTAGTATATGAATACCATACACTGAAAATGCGACAACCCCTAGGGTAGAATTTACCCCCAAAAAAAGGAAGAAGCTCATTAGATAACAAGAGCATGATCGCCAGGTACATCCACAAGCAATGTGGAGGACAAGACAATGAAGCTGGGAGGCCAATGACCTATATCAATAGCCAAATTTGAGGGGGTTCGGGCCTTGATCTCCCAGGTATATACAGAGGTTACTAACCAACTGGAGCTGTGGAGAAATTACTAGGTATGCATATATGTCTAAAGTTCCTCATAAGATGCCATTTACTGGCAAATGATAATACTCAACAATTGTATGGTATTGCCCAGATGTTTATTTCTTTTTTAGCTCGGTTTATAATGAACTTGCGCAGTTGCTCCAAATTCAAATTATATTTGGAACGTTGATACTCCTGTTTGGATATATAAAAATCGATATTAGAAGACCATTTTAGGATTGTTCATAGTTCACGAGA
This sequence comes from Embelia ribes, assembly GCA_001753735.1. Lineage (NCBI taxonomy): Eukaryota > Viridiplantae > Streptophyta > Magnoliopsida > Ericales > Primulaceae > Embelia > Embelia ribes. The sequence goes on along the minus strand of MKEJ01024810.1, from coordinate 4,429 downwards.
TGACGTTTGATGAAAAGTTTGTTCGAATTAGGAAATTCCAAACTTGATGTCGAAAGTTGTTTGGTGGTACAGACATTGCTAGGAGCTTGGATTTTAATGATGTTTACATCTTCTGAAAGTACACGAGGCATTCTACAAATTGTTGTCTCGTATACATTTCCCAATTTCATGTTTTGGGGTCCAAAACTAGAAGCAAAGCTCCATGCATAAAAATGATGGAATTTGGGCCTGAACTTATTTGCCAAATCAAGGCCCAGCTCATGTTCATATGTGCAAAGTGCAATGCTAAAAAGAATAAAATGCAAGACTATTATTTTTTTATCTATTTTACTTTTTATTTCTAATTTGTATATCTTTGTTTGTAAAACAATATATGGGAATCACTAATTACTTATTAGGGATTCCCAAACTCTTGTCCCGAACCCTATGTTCCCTTTTCTCTTATTTATCAAGTTCTTATGGCTTGCAACTGAACTCTAGCCCTGTTAAACTGAAATCTTTCAAATGCTTGTAAGTCTGTCTTGTTAATGGAGGATTTTGTTCTTAATTGTTGTACCTATTTATAATTCTGTTTTAATTGTTCAACTTAGAAAGATCAAGGCCTGTTTATCATTTGTTAATTGTTTCTCGTTTTTTGATCTATTGTGAACCGGTATAGGGATTGGCACATTTGATTCTTGAAAATAAAGAAATACACCATTTTGATTTCTCAAGAATAATCTTTATTCGTCTGCTATTTGCATAGTAAACTATTCTGATCGAATCACACTAACTTGGTTACAATTGAGTCATAAGACTCCCGTTAATAGTATTTTCTTGCAAGTATTTGAACAGATGAAACACAATGACGAAGCATTTCGAGTAATTGAATACAAATCCAATTTTTTTCAAAGTTCTCAAATCAAATCCAAAACTATATTTTATTTATTTTTAACTCATTGAGAGATTTCTTGGTTTTCATCTACATAAGTCCTTGAGGAGACCACCTGAAATTATTGCATTCATGCTACAAATGCCTGCACTTGGGTGGTTCAATTATGCTGGCATCAGGGCAGATGGAATGCCAGCTTCAACTCTCTCATAAACATCTGCAGTTTGATTTCTGCACTCCTAAATTTTTCAGGCATTCTACAGTGCAAAAATCTGGCTACCAGTTCATCTTGCATGGGGTGATTTTGGCTACTTTATGATTAGCAATCCATTCCTTTTAATCAGCACGTTTATAATACTCAGATGAAGTTATAAAATAAGGCTGAATTCTTAGCCAAGGATCATTCTATACATCTACAACACAAGATAAAAAGCAAATACCAGTGATTCCTGTACCAACCAACACGTTAACAGCCATACTAGCCTATTCAAAATCAGCTTAGAACAAATGTTCGGGCACTAGGAACATCTTAACTCTTGATACTAGTTCCAGTTAAACATTAAACCAAATTGTCATTTTACACAAAAATGCTATCAACCCGAACTTCTTGCATATTAGGAAAAGTGCCCTCATTCCTCATTCAAAAGGAACCCAGTGTAAATTACACAACCTTTTCATGAAATTAACCACTAAAAATTTGTTTCAGATACAATTGTGCAGTTAAGCCTATAAAGATAGTAAAACTTTGTTCTAACATCACTAATTTAACAATAGTACATTCTGCATTCACTTCCGATCATTTTCTTTGGTGCATATATTTTGGAACAAATAATCACAATTGTAGAGGCACTCCGATGAGAGGTACCTATTTCCAACCCCTAAATTTTAGTATCTCTCACTCAAACTTTAAAATCAAGGCCGGCAAGTGGAGAGTGCCCACTATAGACCCTAAAACTTAAAATAGAAATAGATATGGACAACAGTCCCTGGTACAAGGAAAGGATTGTAGCAAACATCCTACTTTTTAGCTGGTTTTAACATTTAAGAGCATTCACAACCGTCTTTCCCGTTAAATTTCTAAATCTTACTTTTTAGAACATTTCTCAATTGGTCATTTTTAGACTTTCTAAACAAACTTTCTATGCGATTAAGTTATCAGTACAGATATTTAAAAAAAAAAAAAAACCTTGAATAAATACAGTTTTTTCAATTTTGGCAAGAAAAAATTAATTTTTTAATAGAAAAAGTGTGAATAGTGATGTTCTCATAAGTAATATTTACAAAGTTTTCGGGAATAAAAGAACTGGATTGATGACAATTCTGCTTTCTCTTTCACGTTTGAGAATGAGAAAATCTCTTTAGAATGCTCTAATGGTGTTTGGATATACTTAATAAGCCATTGCATTTTGCTAAAACATATTTAATAAAATTAAAAAAAAGCACACTAAAATAGACGAATCAAAAGGCAACAGGGGATAAATGAAAAAAAAAATACTTGAACATGATGATACCGCCGATGAAGGTGACCCACAGAGCAGCCCCCCACGCGGTGGCGAAGCACAGCAGATGCGCCAGTTTTATGTACACCTTCGCCGTCAACGTCTGATCGTCCAGCGAGGAGTTCGATGATCCGAATGTCTCCGGCGAGAATATCATTCCGATTGCCAAGAATCCTAAGGCAACGATGAATCGGCCCATCCACCCCATCTCTCTCTCTCTCTCTCTGTGGATGGTTGGGATAAGTTTTGGGTTTAGGTACGATTGTGAACCTGCTTTGAAGAGTCTAGGTGGGTGGTTGGTGAAGGTATTGTTGTCGTTTCTAAAAGGCGAAACGAAATACAATGGAAATAGATGCTACGATATCATCCATATCCTTTGGTAAATTTTCCAACTGAGTCGGTCGTCCCACTGCAAACAAAATGTGTTAGATTTTGTCATCTGATCCAAAATCAATCTGATCCAAAATCATTCAGATGGCATTGCAACCTACCTTGATCTCGATAACCCCACCACGAAGTGCATATTAATGCATTCTCATTTCCACTCGGGAATAGGCAACGGATGCAATAGTCCTCCAGGACGTTGGTGCTCAGCCTTCACTTGCTGGCACGTTGAGTATCGAGAAATGAACTCTGCTATATCCCTTGTCATTCCAGGCCACCAAAAATTTTGAGAGACATCATGAAATATTTTGGTGTCTCCAGGTGAACCGCCAATCAAGAATGATGAGACTCCAGAAGAATCTTTTCCCAAACAGATAGAGGGATAAGTAGACGACCTTGGAAACTCAACCTTAGTAATTGGAAATGGTCCACTGATCCAGACTATGCTCAGAAAGAATACGTACATGATACGCATTAGACTCATCATCAATACGTTATGTTTCTACAACACGAGAGATTATGGTTGGTTGAACCTCAATCGTAAACAATGTTGCTTAATCTTCCACCTCGGCACAATCCAATCCAAACTTGTTAAGAACCCAAAGCATTTCTCACTCATTCATCGCAAGACAAATAAGAGTGCAGCGAGTCTAATAGCTCAATGCATTGGCTACCACATTTGCTTTCCCCAGATAATACTCTAGATTAAAGTCATATTAGTCTAAGTATTCCATCCACCTCTATTGTCTCATGTTCAAGTTCTGTTGAGTGAACCCATACTTGAGAAACTTATGATCCAAAAAGATTACAAACTTTTCATCGTACAGATAGTGTCTCCAACACTTCAAAGCAAACAATACGACTCCAAGTTCTAGGTCATGAGTTGGATAATTCCTTTCTTGCATCTTTAATTAGCTATACGCATAGGCAACCACCATCCCAATTTCCATAAGGACGCAACCAAACCCCTCTTTCGAAGACTCATAATATATTGTATATTCGATAAATCGGAGATGAGGTTAACAAAGATTTCAATCGAAGAAATGCCTTATCACATTTTGAAATCCCATTCAAAATTTACTCCCTTAAAAGTGGGTCAAGTCAACGGAGCTACCAAATATGAAAAATCTTTAACGAACTTACGATAGTAGCTTGCAAGGCCTAAGAAACTATGAATTTCAAATACAGATTTAGGTCGTTCCCAACTGGTAATGGCCTTGATTTTAGTAGGAGCTACTGACACCGTATGTTCCAAAATGACATGACCAAGAAAATGAACTTCCAATAGCCAAATTTTACATTTAGAGAACCTAGCATACAAACGATGTTTTCACAGAATGGAAAGAATAATACTGAGATATTTACGATATGCCTCCTCCGAAGATGAATAGACAAGAATATTGTCGATAAACACTATGATGAACCAATTAAGATAGGGTTGGAAAACCCAACTTATCAAATCCATAAATGCCACAGGAACATTAGTAAGTTCGAAAGGCATAATAAGAAATTCGAAATGCCCATACCGAGTTCGAAAAGTTGTCTTTGAAATATCTTCCTTCATAACCTGTAGTTTATGATATCCCATATATAATTCGATCTTAGAAAAGAATTTCGACCCCCCGAAGTTGATAAAAAAGATCATTCATGTACGGCAATGGATACTTATTCTTTA
>MKEJ01024803.1:0-12712 GCA_001753735.1 Embelia ribes | reverse complement strand
TCGCTGTACCACGCATCCACCTCCTCGCTCATCCCAAACCTTCTCGCCCGCTCCCGTGGGGGCACCGGCCGGAGCTGAACCGGGTCCAGCGTCTCCCTCAGCGGCTTCTTTGGGTCCGCATCCGAGGTCAGGGTCTTGTACTCGACGAGGAGCTGTTTTGGTTTGGTGCCACGTGGCGCAACGGGGCGGATGACGGTGCCCTGGTACCAGGCGCCGCGAAAGCCATCGTCGTTGCTGCTGATCTCGACGGCGGAGCCCTTCTTGAAGTGGTGGTGGAGGTCGCCGGACATCGTCTGCGAGGGAATTAGGGTTTGTTAGGGTTTGACTGGTTAAATAATCGATGGTTTCATATGTATGTATACGAGTGTGTTAGGGTTTAAGGGGATATACGCTCGCAGGGCTACAATTGCTCTCGGAGACGGGGTGATGTTTTAGCTAGAACAGTATTAATTTTGAAATTTTGATGGTTTATATATATGTATATATACACGTTTAAAAAGAATATTAAGATTTTGGATTGGATTAATGATAGAAAATGTTTTAGCTAGTTCAAGCCTTGTTTCCTATTTTTGGTAGTAAAAAAATAATTATTTTTCGCGAAAGGCCAAAATACATAATACGATAAACTATAGTATTCTCCAAATACCTCCTGTATTAATAAAAAAAAATCAAACAAGAAATCTTGTTTTAAATTTTAAATAATATCTAAAAATGATAGAGGCCTAATTGTTCGTTCATATTCAAATTATTAGTTGTGTCAAAATAGTTTTAAATTTTATCAAAAGTATTTGCCCAGTCAAAATAGATAATTATTTTTAGACGGGGAGCAGTAATTCATTGCGGAAAATTTTCAATTTTTCAAAGGAAATATCGCTATTAATTTTATAATTTTTTGTCATATAAATATGTAGAAAGATATTGGAAAAATAAAACATTTTAAATATGAGCATTTGATTGCAAACTTTTATGCTATTTTTCGAAATGGATTATGTTGACCCAAATTATTCAAAAATTATTTTAATAATACAATAATAAGATAATAAAATTTAATTAATGCTCGATAATTGAGGACTAATGTATTTGTTGAGAATGATTAGCTCTCAAACTGTAAACAACATTGGAAATGAAGTTTCAAAGTATTTCTATGCCTTAACAAGCTCCAAAGGAAGCATGAAATGAGAGAAGACTATCGACAGTTCCCGTAAGGGCGTCGACGGCCAACAGTCGACAACCATTATAGGAGTCAACATACAAAGAGTTCAAGTGTTGATTCCAAGGTTGATGACCATCGACAGCTAACAAGGGAGTGTCGACAGCCAGCTCAGATTTAATTATAACGGTCAGATTTTTAAGAGTGAATTTTGTCCAATTAGCTTAATAATAGCAAGATTAATTCAAATGGACATCGGTGCTTATAAATAGAAGATCAAGTGGGGAATTATTCACTTGACTTATATACCTGCAATCATTCTCAAGCAAAAAGAGGTCAAAAATCTACTTTCTACATTCTTGATCAATTGTTGAGCAATTAAGGCACACCAAGCTTAAATTTATTAATTATTCTTATGTATTACTCTTCTCATAAGGTTTAGCTTTTATTGTGATCATTCATAATTGAGATAGAGTAGAGAATTGTAATCCTCATTTTTTAAATTTGTCAAAATTGTAAAAGGGATATACTTCTAAAGATTGAGGGGTTGTCTCAAGACCAAGAGAAGTGATTAGTACCAGCAACACTAATCAGTGTAATTGTTCGTTTTGGAAACAGAACTTCAAGCTGTGACTTGAGGAAGTAGATGTAGAGATCGAGACGATTTTTGGTCGAATCATTATAAAAATAGTGTTTGCAATCTCTCTTACCCTTAATCTCCTTTCTACTATTGTTATTGCATATTTGTCATTTGTTGAACATATTTGATTAATTACTTGATTGACTTGTTTTTAGCAAAATTATTTTTATTTAGGAAAAAGTTTTTAGGTTCCTAATTCACCACTCCCTCTTATGATTTGCCTAAAGACAAACAACTATCATACTATTCTTATATATAATAGCTAAATACTGTCAGAACTTGTAAATATTTTTTCAGTAGTAATAAGTTTAAGACGTTGAATACAAATAATAAAATAGGCCATAAATATGATGCATAATTTAAGTATGATTCACTTATCCAACACAAATTTTAAATTGAAGTATTTATATTTAAAAAATAATGAAGAATTACTATATTATTGAAGTTTTCGTGCATTTATTGTAAAAATATAGTTGAATTAATTAGAAAACCAAAATAAGGATGAGCTTGTGCATCGCACCGGGCTAAATTTAGTATATTAAAAGTGATTCTATTTATTAGAATAAAATGATGAAAATTATATTTAAAAGAAAATATTCATGTTGGAGAATTATATCTTTATATGTCAATGTGAAATTAGGGTATGAAATTATATATTATGTAAAATTTAATACTAGTAATCTTATAATGTAAATTTCTTCTGCCTACAATTAACATATACTATTTTTATAATATTCGAGTAAAATATATATGATAAATATATTATATGAAAATGTTAAAAAAGAAAAAAATGCACTACCTGCATATCTCTCACCATCTTTACCCCTCTAAATAATAATTTCATATTATTAATTCATTTGGTTTCGTTTAACATAAAAACGCTACCTTCTTTATGTAAAAAAAAAAAAAAAAATAGTTTTGGTATCAGATGGTAAGGGGTGATTATTTTTTTCCTTTTATTGACAAGCATGGTAAATCAACTTTGATTTTTTTGTAACAATTTTTAAAAGCAGGGTGTTACAATGTTACTTCTTTATGCCATACTCATGGAAGTTGTTACTTTATTTTGAACCAATCAAGAATAAATTTAAAATTAAAAACAATTCAAAAGAACAAAAATACAAAAATTATTTCATGAAAATTTTAAACTAACGATTAAAAAAAATAAAATATTTTCTATAAAATCCGCACAATACATGGGTTACATGCTAGTTATCATTAATGTTTTACTAGAAAATTAAAACTTCATTATAACGAGAAATAGGAGCCTAATTCAGTTAAATATAATATGCCAATCAAGGGTACAATAGTATAAATGATTACGCCGTAAAATTTAACACTAAAATCATAAATAAAAAATTTTACATTAAAAATTTTGACACAAAAAATTTCAGCAATTCTATTTGCCCATCTTTTTTTGCTTAAAGTACCATTTGTAATTTGAATAAAAAGTGACTATGGCACCATCACTTAATGTTATTTGCACTACATTTAATACATCATTATCATCTTCAAATATTTGAAAATCTCAATAAATTGAGATAAGCTAAATAGAACAAAATAAAACATAACGCCGGATCATTAACATGAATTTTTCGATGCCACCAATTCATACCAAAAGTCATTTTTTTGTCCAATATCGTAATACGCATATCATTTTGTATCACTTGCAACCATGTAGCTAGAGGTTTACCTCTGGGTTTTTTATCCTTTCTCACTCCAATATTCTCGTATTTTTTAACCGGTGCACTAACTGATTTCTTCTTATATGTCCAAACCATCTTAAACGGCTCTCTCTCATCTTATTTTCAATTCGTGTCACTCCTAACTTAACCCGAATCTCTTCATTTCTAATCCTATATTTTCCAGCTTTTCCACACATCCACCTCAATATACGCATCTCTATTATACTCATCTTATTTCTTAATAGCCCAACATTTACTTTCATACAATAAAGTTGTTTGTACTGCGGTTTTATAAAATTTTTCTTTTAACAGTATAACATATTGCGATCACATAAATTTCCGAAAAATTGACAATCTCTTGAGTTCTGTGATTGACAATCTATTTATATCATATTGTTGCTTTGAATAATTATTCCTAAATATCGAAAATTATCATTCTTTGGTATCATCCCCCCAGCTAAATTAACTATAGTCGGGTCTATTATACGTTATCCACTAAAATAACACTTCATATATTTAGTTTTTGATTTACTGAGCTTAAAACAATAAAATTCTAAAGTATGTCTTCACAATTCCAGTTTATCATTTATATTCATTCTAGTCTCGTCAACCAAAACTATATCATCAGTAAATAATATGCACCATATCACTTCGGTTTGAATCTGTCTTTGTTAGCTCCTCCATTATTATTGCGAACAAAAAAAGGATTAGTGTTGAGTTTTGATGCGATCCTTTTGTAATAGGAAAAGCGGAAGACAAGTCACCACATATTTTGACATTGATAACTGCACCTTATATATATCCTTGATAATATTTACATAATTGCCCTTTCTCTCTTTCTCACCACTACGACCACCACCATCACCACCACAAACCCCTTCCAACCACCCCACACCACCACTACCTACCACACCATACCACCACCACTTGTTGAATATCGCCAAGAGACGGATGCATTTGATCTTATAATGCGTTCCAAAAACCTCTAATAGTGATACAATGCAATTTAAAAAACAAAATTGTGAAAATAATTTGCAAAGAAAATAATTTTTTTGGTATTTAAAGAAAGAAGAAGATGAAGTGAGAAAAAAAAATAAGAAACTTGAATATGATAGGATGAAAATGGTTGAAGATGAAGAGGAAGAAGATAATAGAATATAAAAAAGATTAAGGATGTATACGATTAAAAGAGTCAAAGATGAAGAAAGAAGAATGTGATGAAAAAGATGTAAAGATTGAAGAATGTTGAAAATGAGGAGTACGACAGACTGGAGGTGAATTTGTATTTTGATAATTGATGTGGTAGTGTCAATGTTCAATTTAGCGGTATTAGTAAATACTCATTTTGTTTGTGATGATACCTTGGAAGTAAGATGATTTTTAATAGTGTGGTGGGGGGAAAAATCACCTGTCTTTAGCCAAAAAAATTGGTGCAAATAGACCCAGAAATTAAGTGGATGTAAAGCCCAAAAATAAATAAACATCCTGCTACAAATTAGCTATACACAAAACTATACGGGCAGCGCAGAAACCAAAACATTACAAGAAAGTGAAATAGATTACACAAAATTTAAACAAATTACACAAACATATGAAGGTTAACCAAATTATCAATGGCAGGGAAGACCACTAAAACCAACCAAATCTACAGTAATACCACTCCATGACACTCTTTTACAGAGATTGTACATGAAGCTCACACACGCGCATATACCTAGAACACAGAATCTACCAATGCAAGTATATAGACATACAAACAAAGCATAAACAACTTGCACGGACTAATTCCATTACCCAATCTTCCAAATAACTAGAGATCTAGATTCAACAGAAATTCACAATGCCGGAAACATCCATGCAACGGTCCATCCCAAAAATAACCCTGTACCCACAAGTCCTAGCCCTAATGCAAAAGCGACAGCAAACTTACCAAAGTCTTGCTCGGGTTCACGAGCTCGCTTGCCTCGTTTTTTAGATTTTGCAAGCTTCTGCCGGTTCTTCGGCAATTTCTTACTTTTGTTCGGGATGAATGGTAAATCGATAGGGAAGAGAGAAGATAGTGGCTGGTTACTGTTATTGATATGAAAGTAGATGTTTTCAAGCTGTAGAAGTTGGAACCATTGCCTGTAGGCAAAGAGGTGAGATGCCTGTTTGAAGAAGAGTTTGAGGATGTGTTCTTTCTCGGCGTTGGCTTGCTTTGCTGCCTTCTCGGCTTCTCTTGCACGCGTTTGAGAATGGCGTAGCGCTTCCATTAGCTGCACTTTGGTGGTATCGCTTTCGAGTGGTTCGGTCAAGCTTTTGTAGACAGAGTCAACATTGTTTCAAAGAACAAAACAGAAGAGTTAAAATGCAAATCCAAAATGCTAAAACCAAATAGACATCACTAAAGTTTCTTTAATGTGTTTAGGCTATAGAAATTTAGATGAAGATTTGCTCTCAAAATCAATGGAAAGAACATAACTGTAAACATTTGTCAGTTATCTAATCATTTCAAAAATTATAAGGGCCATTTGTAAGAAATATACTCTTTCAATCTTACCATACCGAAAGAAAGAAACAAAAAACAAGGAAAATTTTGTCAATCAGTCTCATTGTTTCAAACACAATGAAACAGAAATACCCTCTCTCCTCAGCATTTCCATTATGAAGTACAATTTTCAAAAGGATTTCTTTCCAAACACAGTGTTAAGGTTGAAGCAGCTTTGGTATCATCTTAAGACGGTTCTACCATTGGTACTGCCATAGAAAAGAAAAAAAAGTACCATGGACAGAAAACAAAAATCAAAATTGAGGCTTGATTGCAAGAAAATATCAAGTGACAACTTAGAGATTGTAGCAAGCAAATGACAATGTCATTAAAATTCAGAGTGAAGTTCCTATACACCTGATGGTGGAAAGTTTTTTTTTTCACAAGCAGCATTGATGCAATACACATGTGCAAGAAGTTAATTACAAACAACATGAGGACCACGCAATATGCATATGTTAAATATGAGTCATTTGCATTAAAGCACTTGCGAAAATAAATCTTCCTGTTAAATTTATAATTGCGATAATTAATTAATAGAACTCACTATTGAAAAGTGGCTTGCAAGGGGAGGGTGCCCAAGCAATCATATATAAGAGTTTAATCTTAAAACTGATCAGTATATGATAACTTTAACATTCTTCCTCACTTGTGGGTGGATCAAATATCCAAAAGCCCGTGCACATAACAGGTAGAGTCAACAATAATTTTTAATTATATAACCAAACAAGCCTTTTTGGCTCTAATACTATATTAAATTTATAATAGCAATAATTACATGAGTATAACTCAATGGTCAATAAGAATAACTTTAACACTTCCCACTGCCGGGGTACAAAAATCAAATCCAAACTAACATAAATAGTAAGTAGGCAAATAAGTAATTTAATGAAAGCACGATGTCTTTGACAATTCCTAAGATCCAAAAAGTTATGCACCTGCCTTCATAACATAGTTTGTCAAATGAGCTTCAAAAGTGACGATTATGGGGAAAAAAACCCATGTTCGCCAAGAATTTCCATATCAAAAAGACATCAAAAATATTAATGTAGTTTATAATCTCATGTTTTGGATCAGAAAGTGTAATGTTTGTAACTAGAGTTATCATCATAAATTTTATAATGTTAAAGGTTTCTATTTTTATTATCCAACAAAGTGGTAAAATCAGAACCATATATGAAAATAGGAGGATCCCCTTCTAACAAATAGTGAACTTTTATGGACTTCATCCTCTTCCCCTTTCTCCATATAGACGCAAAAATAAATAGGAAAAGAATGAATATGAATGAAAATAATTTTTTTTATCAAGAAACGGAGTGGGATTCAAGCAAGGCTTAATCAGTTCTCAAGTTTCAGAAATATGACAGAAAAGATGACACATAAAAACAGTTACTATAGTATATATATCAATCAAGAAACCATAAATTTAGTGTAAAGTCACTCAAATTTGAAAGAAAAAGCAATCAAGACATGGTATCTACCACACTCATGGTTACCTACGGGAAATTTCTGTTACGGAAGTTCATTGTCTGCTCCAACTAGCATAAGTTCACATCCCAAACCCCGAAAAAGCAAAAAAGTTCATATGCCTCTCCTTTCATCAACATTTCTGTCACATTATAAACTTAACTATGGAACAAGTCAACCGTAATGTTGACAACTGAATCACATATTACTCAAATAGAAAAATAGATGAAAAACTTCATGAATTTAAAAGATAAGCACAGGAAAAGGCGAAGAATATAGATGAACCTGCTCTGCTTATCTGAACCAAATTGTCCTTGCTCTTCAGATGAGACCATTGCACTTCCTAAAGCAAAGATGCCATCTATATCAACCTTAGGACTAGAAACATCACTTTTTTGGGCCATCACAGCATGGCCATAAATCCTGGAGTAATCACGGGGGTCCTTCTTAATGCTTCTATTTTGGGGCCAAGGTAGATCACAATTTTCAACAAGGTCAACGGATCTTTGAGAAACCAAAGAAGCTAACTCATCTCTATCTGCCACACGCCACCATGGGTCTGATCTCCCATTCCCAGCCCAAGGAGAGCCCGAATCAAAATCAAGATCATCAACTTTCTTTGAAGTTGAGGAACCAGTAGAATCCATTTCCAATAACTCATAAGACTCGCCCATTTCAGGATGCTTTTCAACACCAACAAATGGAACATCACCTTCATTTTTAGCGACATTTAGAACTTTAGCTTCACAATTTTCCATCTCAGCTCCCACTATGCTTACATGCTCATGTGTTAGGCCCTTTTGGTAAACGTAATTGGGCTGGATTTGAAGCCACCATCTAGACTCGGAGGGAAGGTTAGAATAGGAAGAGTTTCTATTTAGGGGCATGAAGCCTACACAGGGATTTTCGAGCCCATCTGCTGCACTTGTGGGGCCCGCATCAGGCTGTTTAGATGATGGATATGCAGATGATGGGCAAGCTAATTTGGGAGCTCTTTTTGCATCTTCTTGAACAAAGCAACGATTAACAGTTCTCTGCCAAGCAGCCCTTGCTTCTGCTGCAGCCATTAGTCATCCATTTTCTGACAGTTAACTGCACAAAGTATTGAGAGTCAAGGAATAGTAAAAACACATAAGCTATGTGTCGAAATAAACCAAATAGAGTAAGGATAGAAAGCAAATAAAATGAGAACTAAAATACAGGCAGATCAAGATTTAAGGTAGGAAGGAATCTGCGGAAGGGATCGGCAAAATGAATAGCGGAAAACACTTATCTTGGGCGACTTACTCCTTTAATAATACTTTAGTATATCTGCTCCCCTATTCGACTCTATTACCATTTTGTTTGTTCAAATACTTGCCAAATACACCTCAACTGACCATGTGCAACTTCAACAATTGCCTATGACCTCATAGAGCAGTTAACTCCCAAATAGGATAAATCCACATACTTTTGCCTAAGAGTGGGTACCCCTTTGGTACATCATGTCGGTATGTGAATCATTTTCCAATGGTCATTGATGCATATATTTACCACTCTTATAGCATGAACCTTAGAATGCTGCTTTGAAAACCCTTTCCCATTCCATGTACTACTTTACACTTAGTACCTCCAAGACATGGTTACAAGTAGTTAAAAACATGCAAAAATTGGCATATATGACTCAAAATCACGACCTGGTTGTAAGTTAGTCGTTCTCCAACCAAGACAGCCCATCTTATATATATATATATATATGATGAATTATTATTATTACAAAATAATAGTATATGTAAGACCAATCATGTAGCAAACATGTATTGATTCTTATGTGGCAATATCTTCAGCATTTTACGGTTACATGATTATAGGCACATGCATCATTTTTCTTTAATTTAATACAATAGTAAAGTAGTAACAGTAATCATAGATGAAACTTCAACAATCCTAATTGAGAGAGAGAGAGATTGTACACAGACGCTAAATCGCAAAGTAAATACAACATCACAGTATCACAACCATAAATAAAACAGAGAATCCAATTTTAAAGTTCTCCAGAACCATCAACCACCACATCCAATTATCCTAACAACAAACTAAAAATTTTTCTTTTCCAGAAAAGAAGAGTGAAAAATCAATAAAACAGAAAAAAATAAATTCTGACGATCAATTTTTAAAATGAAATCCACTGAAACATAATTCACAAACACAAAATAATAAACTTAGTAACCAAAAAAATAAAAAATAAAAACACTAAAGCACAATACCACAAACATATGATGATCAATTTAGATGGTGAAATGAAACACAATTCACATAAAAAAATCATCAATTTAGAAACCAAAAAAATCGGCGAAGCACAAGAGCACACACATATAACAATCGATTGAGGAAATGAAATCACCTTAAACACGACTCACAAATAGAAAATAATCAATTTAGAAACCAGAAAAACAATCACAGAAGTACACGAACACAAACGTATTACGATCAATTTAGAAATAGAATCAACTGAAACATAAGAACAGGGATGGTAAACAATTTAGAATAAAAAATAAATTGAATTCACATAAACACAAGACAAGAGCACAAAAAGATGATACAAAAACCACATAATCATATAGAGAGATACCTAAAAGATTACGGACAGAAGAATTGAACTGGATCGAGGATCTGCTTGAATATGAAGAAAACCTAACAATCAGAGAGAGAGAGAGAGAGAGAGAGATATTCCACTTTTTTGCTTTCAGTTGTCAAATTCTATGGCTGGTCGATAGTCCATGGTTTTCGCTGGAAAAAAACGATGGGACCTCCAAACGCCATCGTTTTGAGGTTGTTGCGAGACTCGGGACCATTTTGTCCTAATTGTCCAAATCATCTGTACTAGTATTATATATACGTACCATTATTTTCACTGCTATTCTCTCTCCAAGTCTTTCAATCCTTTTTTCTATCAATTTTTCCCTTTGTTTTTTCTCATTATTGGATAAATTATAACAACCAAAATTATAAATAAATAATTAATTTGACGTAATTATTTAGTAATTATTAATTGATTACTTCACTACATCTTTTATATTTTGAATATTTTTTGGTATTCAGCTTCTAACTGTGGCACCGTGGAGTGATTTACACTCTTTAGCATTCCACATAACATGTAATAAAAGATAGAAATATTACAATTGTAATTTGTTTTATATTTCTTAAATATGTTAAAGCTTTATCTCTCTTCATTTCATATCTATTTTTACCTTCTATTGAGAAACAATTTTTACGCATATTAACCATGAATCTGTAATAAATCGGCAACACTTTGTTATCATCCGGGAGTTGTCATATTTTTTGCGTTTAATAAAAATATATAATTTTTGTTTAATTTCCCCTTCGATTTTTTTTTATTTATTTTTAACAATGTTATGAGATCTACAATGAAGAAATGGTAAGATCAATGGGTTCTGTAATTCTATCTAGCCAGCATTTACTTTTGTAAGTCACTAATCTTAATATTTAATTTTAAATAAAAGTTCATAAAAACTGCATTTCTTTTTCGTTTTTTCAAATTTGTAAATTTAAGCATTTCCATAATATTGTGACTCTCCTTATATGTTTCAAGATGCCCGGAAAGCCATACCTGTTTGGAAAGCGTTTTCCTCATAAACGTTTTAACAACTTCCAATAGCGATTTCTGGTAACTGTGGGATCAACAACCTTTGGTTTTTAAGAAAATAAATTTCAATATTGAAACATACATATTAATTTTGATAAACATCTTCTTTATCATGTGCAATAGGTATAAATGATAAAATTGTATTCCATTTACAAGAACGTGAACTGATGAATAATTTAAATTATATCTTCTAATCTCGATAACAAATTACATAGATGAATAATTCAAGTCATGTCTTCTTGATATTGTAAGCGAAATTATTTGTAACCACTTTTAACAAATAAGAAAAGAATAAAAGTTAGAATTTATGCATATATTTTTTTATGGTTCTATATTTTTTTGTGATAATGTGGGTATAAATGGTTAACTTCTATATAAGTTGGGAGTCATTTATCAATTTGTATGTGTATTAAGATAACATGTGTAAAAAAAAACACGTCATACGTGTGTGTATATATATATATATTGTAACAAATTTTGATATTATTTTGTAGAGAATTTATTTTTGTGTAGAAAGCCCACGTGCATCGCCCATTTACATCCACTAGTATTTGCAAATATATTTTTTGCGATTAAAAGTGAAGCCATATTTTTTTATGCCCAATTTACCCTTCGCTTTTTTCTTAATTACATTTCTCAATTGACTATCAATACAAAATTTCAAGGATGATATGGCCCACATAACTACTGCCCCACCCAGTTACTTACATGTGGAATAACTACCACTCTCATAAACTGCTCCTACTATAATAAATTTGTACGATTATAAAAATAAAAATGCATGCCCTCTCCCGTAAATTCTATTTTCAACTACATTCATCAACAAAATTTCTTAAGTAAATTTTCCTAAAGTAATTTGTCCAGTCATAGATCCTTCTCCAAAAAGTACATTTCTTTAACTTTATTTTTCTAATTCCAAAATGCATTTCTCTCTTTGTCTGCCCACAAGCTCTGACCTATCTGTGTAATTTTAATTTTTAAATATTATAACCATTGAATGGTTAAATGGTTAAGAATTTTGTACAATATTTTATAAATTATCATTATGACAAAATTGCACGCATATCGAGCGTGTGAGACCACTAGTATGGCCATATTAGAACAATTCTAGAAAGAAAAAGACCATTTTAATAACTTAAAAATGAGAAAAATAGATTTCATAAACAATTATAGCCGGATTTTATCTAAAATACATTTTTTTAAATGTAAAACTTATTATATTTCTTTTTATTTTATTTTTTATGTTTCTTGAACTTGTACTTTCTTACGGTTGTGTAATGAGGACCGACATAATACATATAAATATAAAATTTATAGAGTGACTCAAGTCATGTGAAAAATATTTTTTGTCACGCCCCGAATTCCCACGAACCCGTGGGCGTGAGCTTTTTGAAAGATAACAGAAAATAATAACCATTTCCAATTTATTTAAACAAAACCATTTCCCATTATGTGTTTTATAAAATGTGAAATACTTACATTTCATCATTAAACCTTATCAGGTGACAAAATTATTGTTAATAATTTAAAATGATGACAATAAATAAAAATCTACCGAATCTCACTACTGACATAATATTTAATTTTACATGAATTT